>JBBPBS010000330.1:3166261-3204460 GCA_037974835.1 Cicer judaicum
TTTTTTTAATTTAAATATTTAAATATTTTATTCTTGTCATTATTACACTATTATCACATCATTCTATCACTTCTTCTTCTTGTTCTTCTTTTATTATTCCCTGTCACTTTTATCAATGCGTACATATCCTCGTAGTAGCTGTTTAAAAAAAAAATCTGTCCAAAATATATTTGTATAAACAAAAGGAAAAGTACTAATAATAAAACAATTCAATACGCCATCCTCTTCTTAAAGATACATCAAGATAATCCTTCACTTCTCATAGTCTTCCGTTGGTTAACTTACGTTGCTCCTTTGTTAAAATAGAGAGAGGAGAAACCTTATACGTTATGTGTGTTATTGTGTTTCTTAGTAGATAAATAAAATACACACATTAACAGTTACTAATTTTATTTTTTTTAAAAATTATGCAAAGTTTCAAGACAGCTCAATCAAACTCTCAACTCTATTGTCACCAGTCCTTCTTGCTACGGTATGTATTTATGTTTTTTTCATTCTTTTGAGAGAGAAAAATGATTCATGTGTTAAAAAATGAAAATTTGTTTTCTGTTTTGAATAAACAGGGGGGACGACATAGATAGAAACCCAATGCGTTTCTCTGATCTTGGAGACTTTCATCATTCTTCTCCTTTCTTTCAACAACAAGATGCTGTTGATTTAAGTTCAAGTAACTTCTGCTTTTTTACATATAATAATAATATATGCATGTTTGTCTGTGATGATATGAAACTATATAATACAATTTCATTTTGAATCTAAATTGGTTTTTTGCAGGCTGTATGTTTAGTAGTGTAAAGTCAAGCAATGTTGTTATTGGTGGTAGTAACATGCAGTATGGGACAATCAACACGGTTTATCATTCTCTCCTTTTCTCTTTTTGTTTAGTACATTATTATAGACTTCATGTTAGTACTTGTTGTGGCATCCTATTTAGTTTCTGAAAAATAAAAACTCTACAAATCTACGAAGCTTAAACTCAGACACACATATGCTGGACTGTGACAGATATATACCGGTAATAATTTTCGAAAATAAAAATTATTAAATGTAAATATATGCGTCGGTGTCATATTGGTGTTAGACATAAACACTTGATGTTTCTTAAATATGAAATATTGGTGCTAGATAGTTCTTTAGAATTAGGCATTTGGGACATGTTAGTTCTTAAACAAAAGTTAAACACCCAACACAATATCCAACAGAAGAACAAATTTGTTGTTGAGTGACTATTTGAGGATTTATTTGTAGGGACTAACCCGGGTTATACAATTGATATTTACACTTGATAACTATACTTACAGGAACATTGGATACGAAACAGTAACATGTTGACATTTGTATTAATTTGGGAAAATAAATTATTTGGATGTAATCAAGGTGTTGGCGTCGTATCGGTGTTAGACACCTAAATGTGTTGGACATTGGAACACACCTTCAATCAAAGGTGTCTGTACAACAGAGCTTGATAATGAAAAGTTAATCTTTCTGTTGTGTGTTTTGAATCTGGTTAAACTTTATCGTGTGTTTTTGTAGAATGTTGGGTCTGCAGAGATTGCTACAGCCAGTGCAGGGTGTTCGGATACAGCGCAGCAGCAGCTCATGTACAACAAGGGAATTGCGTTGCCTATGGCAAATTGTCATGTTGAGAACTGGGGCGATTCTGGAATGGCAGATAATAGCCAACAAACTGATGATACTTCCACTGATATTGACGTTGATGTTGATATTGATATTGATACCGATGATAAACACCAAGTGAGTATGCTCTCCATCTCTCACTATTTGTTATGCTTTTATAGATTATGGATACAAATTATACACAAATTCAACTGTTTTCATCAATTTATACTTTTGTTTTGCTTTATTCATGCCGTGTTGTGTGATGGACAAATCTGCTTCACTTTTAATCAAGTTGAATATCGTTATTGGTAGTGCGTGTACGAGTGTCTTTTTTTGCTACCATCATGAATTGAGATATACAAGTACCTTTTCAATGTTTTGTGTAGAAGATGTTTCTGTTGGATGAGTAGTGTGTTTCATTGATCTCTGATAGTGTTTTTCAACTGTGTTAGAGCAATAGAGGAAAGAGTGGGACAAATATGGTTTCTCACTCCAAGGATCAGACCAATTTCAAAGCTGAAGACCACAAGGTTTTTTCCCCCCTTCTTTGCTACGCCATCTTTCTACGTCTTATAGCTAGTTCCTGATTTGGGTGCCTGTTTTCTAGACCCTTCGTAGACTTGCTCAAAATCGTGAAGCAGCAAGGAAGAGCAGGTTACGGAAGAAGGTACATTGTCTATATGGAATTATCATTTGTTCAGTCGAATTTTTTAATTTGTTTAAGTCAATTTGTGCCCCTTTTGCATCCATAGACCAATGGTTACTGAATTCAAAGGATAGTTACGTTTTAACTTTTTTATACTCTAACAAAAACTATTATAGAAATTAGAATGATGCAATGTTTGTTTTCTTTGCACTAACATCATTTCATCATAAGCAAGATTATTAAACACATACAAATGTTTCTAGGACATACTCACATATTTTGTTGTTCAATCTAAAGCGTCGGTGCTGCATAGAGTGTTGGCATATCCCCTTCATTATAGGAGTTTGTTAAAAATTCTAATGATTTTGAGATATTTGACCGATAAATGGGTTTTGGTTTTAAATAGGCATATGTACAGCAGCTGGAGAGCAGCCGAGTGAAGCTTTTGCAATTAGAGCAAGAGCTTCAACGAGCACGTCAACAGGTGCATGAAGTTGTAGATTTCCATTTCCAGTTGACGTCTATGGACAATTTAATTTTTTTTCTTTCTTTTTTTATGGTTGTCAATTTCAATGCAGGAGGGCATATTTATTGCAACTCCTGGAGATCAAGTTCATTTGCCGGTTGGAAATGGTAATAAGAATCAGGAACAACATATGTTTTCATGTTTATTTATTTTGAGAATGAAAATGATGCTTATGTTGTTAATTTACATCCATATATGACTAAATGATTCTTGTATTTCTTTTTAAATTTGGTTTAAGTAATCATCTAGAGGAGCTCAACTTCATCTTCAATCTACTTGCAGTATGGAAATAATGCATTTAAAACTTAAATAGAAATTTGTGTGAACTCGTAGTGACATCTTACATGAAACTTGTTAGATATTTTCTATTGATTGATTTATTGCTTTGCCAAACTTATGGCTGTTTTTACGGAAGCGTATGCCATGGTTCTATGTTGTGGTTCCTGTCACCGTTGTGGATACGCTGCAAGCTTTGATATTGTTGCAATACGGCCGCCGATGTGGTCATAATTGTGATACTGGTGTAGAAACCTCTAAAATCTCTATATTGAAGGCGCAATTGTAGATGTAGAATGTTATTCAGAACTATGGTGTATGCCTTTTGTACGAAATGAGAACTTCTGAGCATAATACCCTTTCTCGCAATTGTGCCTAGATTTGATACAAAAATTTGGTTTGCAAATTGCATTAGTGATTAATGTGTGATTTATTACAGTGAACCTATTCAAATATGCTTCATGGTAGGAGAGTCTTTGACATGTGATGTTTGTTGATAATTCAGGTGCCTTAGCATTTGACATGGACTATGCCCACTGGGTTGATGAGCATCAACGTTTGCTCAACGATCTACGATCGGGTTTAAATTCTCAAATGGGCGACAACGAATTGCATCTTCTCGTTGATGGTGTTATGGAACACTATAATGAATTATCTAGGTTAAAGAGCATAGGGGCAAAGGCTGATATATTTCACATGCTTTATGGACTGTGGAAGACACCAGTCGAAAGATGTTTTATATGGCTTGGTGGATTCCGTCCATCTGATCTTCTCAAGGTGACTGACCAATTCAAAACTAGTTTATTCGCAAGTAACTTGGTCACTTGAAAAAAACCGTTGAATTAATTATTCTTAAGTTGTTAACCCTTTTTTTGGTGGTTCAGATAATCAAGAGCCACCTCGAGCCGTTAACAGAACATCAATTGATAGGAATTTGTAATCTGCAGCAGACTTCTGAGCAGTCTGAGGATGCTTTAACTCAAGGCATGGATGCATTGCAACAATCTATTTTAGAGATGCTTTCCACTACTTCGTCTGTATCAAGTACTGGTTCTGGAAATGTAGCTGATTACATGGACCAGATGGCAATTGCAATGAGCAAGCTTGCAGTATTAGAGGAATTCCTTCATAAGGTAAAATAGAGAAAGGCCTATGGTATCTAGAGTCCATTGAGAAAAAGTGCTAAACGGTGCTGATTTAGTGGAGTAAAAATATGTGAAAATAAATTCCATTATTTGCTTCCTTCTTTCCAATTGCGAAAATAAAGTATTCACTACTAATTTAATCATTGTTCTCATGCTTTGTGTTTTATAGGCTGACTTGTTGAAGCAAGCTACTCTGCAACAGTTGCAAAGAATTTTGACGACACGTCAGACGGCTCGAGCTCTCCTTGTCAAAAATGAATACATTTCAAGACTACGGGCACTTAGTTCGTTATGGTTAGCACGCCCTAGGGAGTAGGGATTTACATTGATATAATCATCTACATCTAGCCATGGTGCATTTCCTCCTATGGTTTGGTTATTCATTAGTTATTGGCTATTTATGTTAATTTTGTAATACAAACTGCATCTTTAATAATCTGTTCTACTCAAAACAAACCTTATAACTGGTTACTACTGATCTAATTTTCTTTAGAAGATAGATTAGTGTCACGTTTTTAACTGTTGGGATATTTTGTATATTAATGCACATTCAAGTTAAGGTTCCTATATTGAAAAGTGTGCTCCTAAATTGAAAAGCTACGGTTCAAAGCATAAAATGCACATCATTGTTAATTAACCCTTTTTCACGACATATTTTCAAAATAAACTTACTCTTTTTTCACTCGTGCTCTTTTTGTTCTCAAATATAAGCAACAAAAATCTTATTTTCGTTGGTCTCAAATATAAATAAACTAGATACTAATTTGTGCGTTGTGCAGGTGTATTTTCATTTTTCATTTATGTATTAATTGTCCAATGATCCACAATTTAGTAGTTATATAGCAAACATATGTATAATATTATACTAATGTAATTTGTAGAAGAAATGTATTATTATTAGACGAATGACTTAAATAAATTAAGTAACACATTAATATTGAGATTGTAGGAAATGTTGATTGATATACAATTGAGATACAAAATGTATTACTTTATTGTTGAAACTATAAATGAGTAAAGTGAAATATTTGGAAATATATTCATTTTCTATCCCCTATTTTTAGTTTTTCAGTTTTTTTTTTTGGATTGGTCAATTTCATTATACCACTCGGTTTTTTTTTTTCTTTTTGTTTATTCTTTTTGTTTATTCTTTTTGTTCTCCTTAAAGTATGTAGAATGAATAGCGAGGATAAAATATGCTCAACTACATTTTTTTATTTGTAAATGTTGTCTTGACCGTCACCTCATCTGATGATGATATGTGAATGTTTTTTTGTTGTTGTTGTGTCGTACCTTGACTTTTTTTGGATAATGAGTTGTCATCTTTCTCCTCATCATTATACTCATCTCCATACTTCACTTCTTCATGTATTGTACATTATTATTTTCTAGCCCTCTTGTCATTTGAACTTGACTTTGTTTGTTGAGGTGACTTGAGTTCCTAGTTATTGGAAGAGAATAAAATATCATTAGTTGTCCATAAAAATGTGTTTTTTTTTTTTATAAAAACAAAATCGTGTAAATATTATACCTGTTTGATGTGGATACTATTTGTCAGATCGAGGAAAATATTGGTCAGGACAAAAGTTCTTGTGATCGTGTATGTTTGGGAGCCTTTTTTCAAATTCTTATCCGACAATATTATTTCAAAGATGAGCTTGCGGTTACATAGATTTTGTAAAGTGGATAGTCTGACTATGTTGTCCCATTTCTCTAAAAGTTGAGTTGTTGTGTTGAGGAGTTTTTGTGCTTCTTTATCAAACATAGTGAATGTAGTTGTTGTCGACACTCAATTGAACCTTAACCTATACAAAATCAACTTATGTCATAACTATGAGTTAAACAAAATGAATGTGGGGAAGTTAAAATTTTATTTGGTACCTTGATGCATGGTACTTTGATGTCATGTCCCACGATAGACAATTGTATTGTTTGAGTTACTTTGATCTCATGTCACTAGTGGCGGAGCTTGACCGGAAAGCTTGGGGTGGCTGACATAAAAATATAATATATAAATTAAATATATAAATAATATTATATAGCAAAAATTAAGTTGTAATAAACACAATTTGAAGTATAAAATAATTTAACTACATGACTTAAAAATACCATAAAGTAATGCTCTACGCTCTTTAATTAACTTGAAATCATCAATAATAGACTCAGAACTGATACTTGCAATAATTTCCCTTTCAATATAAACTGTCATTCTATCTGCCAAAAAGTCGGTTTCCATCTTATTTCTTAACTTTGATTTAATGATTCTCATTTTTTCCAATTCTTGAATTCTCAGAGATAGTTTCGGATGTAGAAGTTATAATTTCTTCATCTATTTCACTCTCACAAATTTTTCTCTTGAAAAAAAAATCAATTCTTTTACTCTTCTTAATTCTTATAAACTTATCTAAATCAATCAATTTAACAAACATAAAATATCTAATATTCAACAAAAAAACTAAAACACTTTATAAGTACAAAACAACTCAAACAAAAATGCAACAAAACTCAATCACCTTGTATGCAACAAAAAAACTCAAACACTTTATATCGACATAAAATCAAACACCGTGCGTCTAAAAACTCAAACATTTTATATAGACATAAAGTAAAATACCTTATGTGTAACACAAAAACTCTAAACAAAAATCATCACTAATGTCTAATTAAAACTCCAAATCAAAATTCCAAACTCCAAATCAAAGCTCCAAACTCAACAATAACAATATAAGCTTTAAATTTCATGCTAACAAAAATCAAACCTAACAAAATCAACACTAACTAACAAAAATCAGCAAAAACAAAATAGAAATTCAAACCTTTCGAACAAAGCAACAACACGATCTAGAGACAAATGACTGAGGAGGTTGCGGCGAGCGGAGAGACAGCGACGAACGACCACGGACGGAGGCAGTCAGGCAGAGCGGCCGGAAGGCCGCAACGAACAGACGAGCGATTCATGATTTGGTAGAGGAGCAATCTGGAGAGGCGGCCGCACATTTTTCGTGATTGATTCGTCAATCTGATTATGGAGGAGGGAGAGAGGGAGAGAGGAAGGTTGGATGGAAGAGAGAGGAAGAATGAGAAAACTGAATTAGGTTTAGATATTGTTGTAATTTTTTTTGGTGGTCGTCGCCCCCTTTGTCCCAATGAAGCTCCGCCCCTGCATGTCACATGAGACAATTGAATTATATTTATCCAAATTTGTAATTAATGTCATTGATGGTTGCACATATTGTGAATATCCTTTTCTATATTTTTGACAAATTATATGTAAATTGTTGAAATTATATTAATTTTTTAATCTATATATGTAAACATTTGACACATGTAAAACATTTGAAATTTGAAGAGGTAGAAAAAACTATGAAAGTAGATATGTAAAAGGTTTTTAAGGTGGCTATGCCATTAGTTATGTAGAGTTTAAATTTGATGATAAAGATGACAATGATATTATAGCAACAACTATAGCGACATCAATTCTAATGACGACAAGTTTGAGACTGTTGATTTCTGTTTGAAATAGATCATTTTTACGGTGATCGTTAATTTCTATTTGAAATAGATCATCTTTACGTGGTTCTTGTATTTATTATTTATTGACTCGACAAACTATGTCGTGCTTAGATAGGTAATTATATATATATATATATATATTAGTATATAATCATGGAATTACATAAATATACATTACTCTCAGATGGTACTTCATCTTTTAATCATTATAGAGATATCAATATAATTTAATCACATTCCACATTTTTTTTTCAAAATTAGAAATAATTTTTTTTATAACAATTCAATTATAAAATATTAATGCTAATTGTCAAACAATTACAAGTACACATTAAATACAAATAATTGAAAATAAATTAGTGTAATTTCATTTCAATTAACACACTAAAATAATAAATTAAATTTAATTAATTTCAGTAAAATAAAATTGACAAAAATTAAAAGTATTTTCCGATTTTTTACGTACATATTAATTTTGTTTTAATATATGGTTATGGAGTTACGACTTTTTAGTGACAATTTATTTTTGGTTTACCATTAAAAAATCGACCCTTTAAAAAATCACTGACATTTTGCAAATCAAATCAACCAAATATTACTACTGCTTTCAACAAATATGCATTAATTGTCAAACAATTAGAAAACTATAGTAATTTTCAAACAACAAAACTCATTAACTAATTGATTGCTTGTTATTTATATATATACCAATAAAAGTAGTCAATTTATTATTTTTATTCAAAAAATAATGCATTTGTTGACCATTCCAATAAATTCTATCCATGTTAATGATTATAATTATTCTATTAATATAAATAATAGTTAGAAATTTTTATAAATTATAATTTTAATATATCTAATTAAAATAAAATTTTTACAATTACTACAAAGATCAATAATTAAAATGATCCAAACATTAATTTTAACATTTGAAATTTTAAAAATTTCCCCAATATTTGTTGTTTATAAAAACAATCGATATATATCAGGAAAATAGTGTTGACAGTGTAGCCAAAACAAAATAGTAAAGTTTTTTAGTCTATGTAAAAAAATGGATGGTTCAATGCCTAAATATTTTTAATTATTAATTATTAGGGAAATCATTGTTTGTTGTGCGTTTATAATACACTAAAAATAATATACGTCCTATTTAGTTAATTACAAGATGTAAAATATTAACCATGTACAGGATCAGATTCAGCAAGTAAATCACCTGCCTAATGCCTCATATTTTTAAAGTTATATTTTTATTTCATTATTAGTAATAAATTTAATTTATTTAGACTTCATAATATTAATATGACTCAATAGTTTTCCTATAAATGAATTAAATATAAATTTAATCAACTAAAGAACATAAATAATAAATAAATAAAAAACATAAGTTAAGAACATAAAAGAAAACAATGAAGCAGACTCAATAGATAGTCACGAAATAGTGAATTAAATGGTAATAAGAGATTGTTTCTTTGTAATTTTTGTTGAAGTTTCTATAAGTACAGTGTGATCAAGATCTAAGATGGATATTGACAAGTTGAGTAATTGTGGAGGCCCTTAATATATATGTAGTATTGAGCTTAAACTAATGACGAAAATGATATAAAAAATAACTTATATAGTAAGTTATATCCTGAAAAGTTAAGTGTGAATTATTGTGATCTTCGTGTTGGAAGCAGAAAGTTGTTCAATTATTGGTGAAAAATTGATACAAAAATAAATGTTAATTTAAGAAATTATTATTTTATGAATTTATTGAGAACACTCATTTCTTTTAGAAACACATGTATGGGTAATATTTAATGCTCTGATATTGTTATTTTTGTTTTCTTTTGCTTCAATATACAATTAGAAATATTTTGTATTAGATGTGTTAGATTGGTAACTGTTTAATAAGAGTAATAGAAATATTATTGAAACAACAATTAAACATATGTACATCAATAATGTCAGCTCAATAGGAGATTTAATTATAAATTATCCAAATTTGTCTATTCAATCAAAGTTAATCGGCCTCATGCTCATTTGGTGTGCTAATTAATTAATAATCAAAGAATATAAATCACATTAACATTGCGTGGTCCTACCATATTATTTTTTAAGATTCATACAGTTTTAATTTGGGGACCATGTCTAGTATCATAAAGTTGTCGTAATTTTTTGTTTGATTTTTAGAATGGAAAAATAACATATTAAAATTAAATAGGTATGTATATATTTTATGGGCAGTGTAGACATGCAAGGTTGTGTAATGTTATAGCATTTTGAGTGAATTAAATATTTACATACATAGTTCTCGGAACACAGTCCCATGCAAAAATAAAAATTGAAGGAATTTATACACAGAGAGTTGTGTTAAATAAAAATGTTTACATATATAATTATTTGATATATCAGATATTCGGGCATTGTTTTTCATCACTTACATCAAGTATCCAATATGCAAACTTTTATATTGTATATTATGAGATTAAGTCCAACTCATTTGGTTGTAGATGCATGTTTTTATGTAGCAAATGAACTTCACTTGATTTCCAAAGGTATGAATTTTTTATGCATGGTTGGATCATATCATGCCTATCACTTTAGGTAAAATCTAACGAAAGTCGTCACCCAATACAGTAGTAATTACATCAAATGGTTTCGAAACCTTAGTCTTCTTTGATTTCTTTCATAATATCACAAAGTGATCAATCTAATACTTGAAGAAATATTTGTTGGCCATGGGTGCCTCATCGCAAATAATTAAAGATGTTTGCATAATTAATTCAGCAAGATGTGTGTCTTTATTGATTGCATTGAAGTCTTATTTGTTGGAATCAAGTTGGTTTTATGCGAGAGTTTTGACGTTAACAACAATATTTTATGAGAACAATATATTTGACTTCACGGAGTATGAAAAAAGATTTATATTTGATGAAAATCTAAAATAAGATTTGATTTAGATTTATATTGAAGAAAATCTAAAATAAGATTTGATTCAAATTTATAATTGAACAAAATCTAAAATAAGATTTAATTCGGGTTTATAATTGAAGAAAATCTAAAATAAAATTTGATTTAAATTTATAAATGAAGAAAATCTAAAATAGAATTTGATTCAGATTTATAATTGAAGAAAATCTTTAACCAAGTTGAAAAGAAGATATGGTCAAGATTTGAGAAAGATTTGATCAAGATTTTTCTACAATAAAAGATGAACAATATCAATTTGAAGAATTTACAAACTCAATCTAAACAAAATACGAACATAATCAATATGAAGAATTTACAAATTCAATATGAAGAAAATACGAACAAAATCAATCTCGAAGAACTGCTCAGATTGGATTCAAAAATAAGGAATTAGCTAAAGAAAATATTATCAAAAAACATCTTGTCCATAATTATTTTTGAATAAGATCATTGTTGACCAAGCTAGGAATGAAGATACAATTCATAATTAAGCAAGAACTAAATTGAAGCCTTAATTTTAACTATAAATAAATACTCAAGGTTGAAAAAGAATATTATCGAAAATCAGAAAAAAGTAGAAAACTCAAGCTCAAAATTCCAAATTCATCTTAGAGTTCAAAGAAAGAAACACTTGTTCGAATGAAAAGTATTTTCTGAGTGTTTTTTTCTTAGTGTGACAATTATTATTATTTTTATTATTATTAGTTTTTTTAGAAACAAACACTTAAAGTTTCAATCATTTGTATCCAACTCTATAGTGGTTTAGTTCCTTCTTTAAATTGGGGTTGTAGGTTATTAGGAGAAGACTTGACTTGTATTGTCAATGTGCTTTGCAATTCAAGGTATTTGAATTGGTAGATTAAAGACTACTGAATGAGGGGACTTGATGTAGCCAAGTTACTGGGATAAGTCTATGTGTCTAATTATTTATGCTTTCAATGTTTGTTGTCTCTAAATGCGATTGCTTCTTATCTAAGTAATTCATAAAAACTAACCAGCTTTCATCAAATTAGTACAAAATTATCAACTTTGTCAAACAAAATTCAACTCCCTTCTCGTGTTTGCACCTTCATCATTTGGATTCAAGGGTAATTGAAATCTAGAATGTGCAGCTCGACCACCTGATAGTAATAGAGCAACGATGCCAAAAGTTGCAATAGCTAGAGAAATCTTACCTTCTGATCTTAATTTTGGAAGTAATGCTCGTCAAAGGTAAGTTTTTCCCGTTCCATCAGAATAATAAACAAAGAACAACTTTCCAAAGTTCAAGGTAATTGATTGAAGCACAAAATCATGATTTGCCTTTTGATATGAATTAAGATCGTGTAGCAACTAACAATATTCTTCATACATTTTAAACATATCATAATTTAGGTCCTTCATAATAAGATGGTTGTTCGTTTCCTCAATTACATTGCTACTGAGAATGACCATTCCTTTGTAATCTTCCAAAGACTTCTCGGCCTTTCTAAGATATTTTTCCATCTTTGAAAGCACATAGTTTTTTAATTGGTCCTCTAAAAAATGGAGGTAATGGAAGTTTAGTAGTTGGCGTTGTCTATATAAAATATCTTCATAAAACAACTTTCAATTAGATTCCCAAAGAAAACATGGATTAATAATTGTACAATTCACTAAAGTTGTTGACAAAAGTTGGCCTAGTCAAATTTTCCACATAGTTTTTTAATTGGTCATCTAAAAAATGGAGGTAATGGAAGTTTAGTAGTTGGCGTTGTCTGTATAAAATATCTTTATAAAACAACTTTCAATTAGATTCCCAAAGAAAACATCGATTAATTATTGTACAATTCACTAAAGTTGTCGACAAAAGTTGGCCTTGTCAAATTTTTCCCATGTTGCTGCTGCTTCTTTAATACGATCATCAAACTCTTTATCTTACTCTAGTAAACCAAGTCCATAACACACGTCTTTATATGTTAGATATACAAGTCCATTAACATTTTTAATTTCTTCAAATTAATGATTGCCTCATACTTTGTTTCAAAGCATCTGTAAATAAAAATTTTCTCCAGTTATGGGAGGAACATAATATATTCCTCCAACACACCTTCCAATTTTCTGTCTTGTCCACTTTTTGCTAGTCTTGTTCCAAAGATATTTAGTAGGAACTTCTTCATATGTTAGTTTTCGAGCTTCCATGTCTTCAGAGTTCATTTTCATCCACTTTGTGAACATCGTGGTTTCAATTTCTTCTATATTTAAAATAGTAGACATACACATAGATTTTGGAAAATTTACTATTTTCTGCCCATGAAGGTGAAAGGAAAGACGTTCAGCGGATGGTTCTCCAAAAACATACTAAACTTAAAAATTCTCCATGAATCCTCTAATGGAGAAATGTATCTACAATCAACGTACTTTTTAATTTCCTCAAGAAATTGCATTGAACTTGTTGAACTATTATCAATGTATTCTACATTAGAGATGATTACTCTAACTCAATCAGGACCTTTTTTGATATATTTGAAAAAAATATTTAATTGATCTAGAACGATTGCAAATCTCAACATTAATATGGGCATCATATTTTATGAAAAGATTTCTATTGTATGGGACCACGTTAGGACTATCAAGTTGGCTGCCATTCTTCAAGATGTATTGATGTTTTATCATGCAATCTCTTTGGATAATGCTTCCCACATTTTCCATTAATCGTACATAGATATTTTTTATTTAAAATACCACATGGTCCATGTATCGTAAATCGCTCAACTACACTAAAAGTAAGAGGGTCAATATCTTTATTTGGAATTTATGCCGATATGGTGTCTTTAATCTTAGATAGTGTTTGTATTTTATCTTATGAATTTAAGAACACTAACATGCGGGCATGGGACAAACCTCTTTTATTTATTTATTTATTTATTTCAATATTCATAGGCTTTAGTAGCATATCAATATTGTTACATGCAATAATATGTAGTGTAGATAAATTTTCATATTTCTTTAGTTTGTAGATTAATCAAAGACTAAAATGAATTAAAATTGAGACAAAATACATTACTTGTTGTGACTTTACAAAATATTTATTGACGTCTAACATCATTGATTGCCTCTCGTAACTTAATAAAGAAAACACGACTAATGATGTCGGGTCTGTACTCACTTTTTTTTTCCTTTCAATTGTTTTAAGGAAAAATTGCATTTCTAATCATTTTGGGTTGCATGTGAATGTTAAAAATAGGTCAAAATATCCAACATATCAACATATAGCCATTGCATCCAAAGTATGATTTCAATTGTTAGTTAATTTCTTTAAAAACACATCTATGAAAAATGACTGTCAATTTAAAGAGACATTGATAAAATTTAGATATATGCAACCTAAGTAGAGTTGAAGAATAGCATGAAATAAGACTTATTTACAAATCAAAATATATTTGAAGCCACAAAGATTTGTTGGAAATGTGTATAATGCATGCCTAAATATAGATATTGAAATAATTATGTACCTTGTAATTTTGAACACGATACCGCGACCACCAGTATAAGACGATGGAAGGAGTCATTTTACCAACATAATTTGTCATGGCATCTCCTTGACTAGTAGCATCTCTCAATCCACTATACAATTCAACATGCAATTGCTTCTGATTGTTTCTAATCTAATTGATTCTAACTTCTTTGATGGAAGCATAAGCATCCACCATGTATTGTTGGAACAAATGCTCACTCTGTAACATTGTTTGTGCCTCTCTTGCTCATTGTTGCAAGCGAAAAGAATAATATTGTCTCATAGTATCTTCTTTTCGTCTGTAGCCCCTTCCCATTTTTGGATTTCGATGACTCATGCCAATCCTATAACCATATTCTCCATATGGAAATAATATTGGGTATTGTAGTGCCATGAAACTTAGGTGCAATTTTATGATTCTCCAAAAGGCCTTTTGCTTTGTGTTCAACAATTATATTCCGATGACTTTCTTCATTTGAGCTTTGATAAATTAATGCCACAACTTCTGAAAAAGAGGACAAGTTGTTTTGTCTCCCATTAGTCAACATATTGCTAAGCAATCTTAGCTTCAATTCTCTAACATCACGGTGATCATATTTCTTTATGACCATCCTAAATGATTTTACCAAGACATTGTGATTTTCTAGTATATGCAAAATGTCTCTTACAAGTTTCTCATGAAAAGGACTATTTTCATTATCACCTTGGATAAAGCCTAATCTATTTGAGACCTCATTTTCTGTGTCATGTATATAAATAGGGCAAATTTTGTTGTCTCCATTCTCATGGCATAAAGACCCAAGTAGGTGGTAAGTCTATCCATTGATTCGAAAGACATAAGTGATGCTATGTTTGTTGATTTCATAATCAATTTTTTCACCCATAGATGTAAAAGAAAAATCAGCATTGTAAATTCTATTGTTACGACGAAAATATTTTGCTGCATTATCTCCATCATAATCAAGCAAGTCATAGAGCAAAGTTGTTGTAAATTTTAGTAATAGAAGTTGAACCTAATATTCGATGCAACATGTAGAAAACTTTGGATGTTGATGGTATTTACTCTTTTCCGTTCTTTCTTCGTACCAATGAAGAGCTTCAGAAAATTACAAACACATGCCCATCTTTCAAAATTTAAAGTTTCAACGAGGAAGCTAAAAAAGAAAATAATTTTTTGTAGAATGCAGACCCTATAAGGAGACATAACATCAATAAATATTAGCAATCCTTTTGTTTAAAATAATTATTAAAATATTTTAGAAGTTACTTGTTTGTTTACGAGTGACACTGGGAATTGTAATTGTTGACAAATTAGCTTGGGAAGTTTGTCTAATTGAGACTATAAAAGGATATAAATGGAACAAATTACAGGATGTTTCAGAGGTAAATAATTTCATTCATATACAATAAAATTATTGGACCAATTTTTGAAATAATATTCTTGTGCAAATGCAGTAATTTCTTTCTTTTACATCTTGTTTGTTGAAATTGAATATGTTGTGATTGAATAGAGTGCTCAACTTCTACATGAAGCCAATCAATGAAATGATTAGTTACAATAATCTCAAAGACGCTAAATAAAATGTACGAATCGTATTTAGAAGATATATTAGGAACACCTTAATTTTCAACACATACAAAATTCCTTTTAAAATGAAGCAATTATTTTCTTTTAAACATTGCAAGTCGCCACTGGATACGTTTTTCCATGTGGCGTTGATCAACCTCTACAAACATGTGTTATACATATGAAAATAAATCACAGTTTAGAATATGATGTTAAAAATATAGAGAAAAAATATATTAAATATTGAGTTAATATTCACTAAACTTCTATGGTATAAGAGATAAAAATAATTTTAAAAACATTTATTATATTTCATCATTGGTAAGGAAGAAAACTTGATGTAGTAGGTGACATGATTCCTATTAGGAATCATGTACTCATCCCTAAACTTCTATTCGAGCGACTAACTATTTTAAGATAAACTCTTGAAAACTATAACAAAATAGAATATACCCCGCACAGTGTGCATGACTGAATATTATTTTGCAATTTAAATATTAAACTTTTATTTAAAACTTTAAATGTCAAAATTCATAAATTGAAATAAATTATGATCCCGTGTAATTAGTACTTGTTGGATCTTTTGTTGAGGGTATGCTGCAAATCTTGAGTAAGAAGATGATGAAATTGATGATAATAAATGTTGCACAAATAAATTCCAAAGCGTGTGTATCACACTAAGCTTTAGGCTCGATTCACCCCCACCAATCTATATATATTGGATGCAAATGGATTAACCGACAAATCCCCTTCAAGATACTTTGGAATCCTTGATAATCTACAGAATAAAGTTCATTCATTTACTCTCGTGCAATAGAGAAAAGAAGAAATGACTCATATAGACAAGCTTTGAACCAACCATTCATTAGAACAAGTGTGCATATCTCACAAATGAAATCTTGGTACCATTGATCGAATTAAAAATATGAAATATTTGATAAGGCTCTGTGTCTCATATCCTTTTCATGAGAATTTAAGAGTCAAGTCCTTGAATTCGATGAAGCGTCCCACTTTATTTTCATATAGGTGGACTATATCAGAAATGCACCCACAATTATACATTCTAGCTAATATATACAATATGTCCATTAAGAGGAGACTTCATCCTACCACTTTTATTTTATGGTCCAAGTTCTTTTACCCTTTGGGATGTATCTTTTGTCAAGTACTTCAATCACTCTAATAGTGTACTTTCTTCATTGAACTCAAAACTTGATGCTACTCAAGTGTGAGTTGACGTTTCCACCATTGGTGATTATCTAGATATGAGCTTGTATCACATCCCTAATGATGTTTTCAACATCATGTCCATTGTTAGAACTTTTGTCAAATGATCTGCAATGTACTTTTCAATTCTTACAAACACTATGGATATCACTCCATTAAATCCTTTACATAGCTATGTATTAAACCAATATGTTTTGAGTTTCTATTATAAACTTGGCTATATGTTGTTGATATTGTGTATTGACTATCACAATGTATAGATACTAATGTCATAGTTTACCCAAATTGGTACCTCATACAACAAATTTCTGAGTCGTTCTGCCTTTTTACTACCTGTAGCTAGGGCAATGAACTCTGCAACCATTATGGAGTCAAAAATGCATGTTTGTTTCTTTTATCCTCAAGAAACTGCACCTCCACCAAGATTGAAGATTCATCCACTTGTGGAAGTATGATCCTCAACATAAGTTACACAACTGACATCTGTATATCCTTCCAAAATTGAAGGATATCCATTATAGACTAAACTATAGTTAATAGTTCCTTTCAAATATTTTAATACTATATTGATATCATGAAAATGTTCTTTACTTGGATTGCTTGTATACCGACTTAACCTTCCAAAAACATATGTTATATCATGTCTGGTACAAGTCAAGACTTACATCAAGCCTCCGATTACCTTTTATATTCTTGATAGTATTGACCAACTATCACCAAACCATGACACATTTTCCATTCTTCACATTGTATCACATACAATTAATAAGCATCTCAATTATCACATACACAAACATTTATGTCATTCTACCTTTTACTATATTTAGTAAGCATCTCAATTAAAATTCTAATTCTATTTTCAATATATCTAAGTTCAAGATATAATAAATGTAATGCATTAAATATATATTGCCACAAACTAACAAAACATGATCATAAAAATTTATCATAATTAAGTATCATAAGATGGGACCAAACATGTAAGTCATCTACTCCTTAACAAATAAGAATTCATTTCATATCTATTAAATAAATCATTTCTTCAAAGTTATATTATAACTAATACATGCATCATGAATTCTATTTGTTAATTAAATTTTCATATTTAAATATGTTATATGGTAAATCCAAATAAGTATCATATACAAAATAAACAATGAATAAAATCATTGAGTTTATCAATTTTAGATTTAAGAACTTCTCACATGAAACGTCGTTATCATTGAGACATACACTTGATATTTTTGACAATTAATTTAACTACTTTAAATAAATTAATGTATTAAATATGCATTTTACATATTCATACTTGTCAAGATTTAAGAGACCAAAATTATAGATAAACCTTTTTTTCCCTGTCAATCATAATTTTTTTTTCTTACTCTAAAAACATTAACCATAAATAAACAAAAATTTCATCAAAATATATTATCTCTTATTTTATATTATTAATTTTCCACATCTTATCTCCATATTATTATATATGCATCCGAAAAGGAAAATTTATTATATATGCATTTCAAACATGAATGTAATATATAAATGTATTAATACTAAATAACTTCTGGTGTACAACCATGAATTTTCATATGATTATTTTCAAGACTTTAATTAATTTTTAAAATTCAAACAAGCAAAATTTATGCATAAACCATATTAAATTCACATACTTGATTATATTCTAAATTATGCATATCAATCTAACCACATGTTAAATTTAACATAAACAAATATAATTACTTTGGAGAACCACATATGAATTTAGAACTTCAAACATGTAATATATATATATATATATATATATATATATATATATATATATATAAATTAAATGTGTACCTTTTACCATCCGAAAATTGAACCTAAAGATTTTTGAATTTTTTGTTGGGGATATGCTGCAAATCTTGAATAAGAAGATGATGAAATTGATGATGATGAATGTTGTACAAATAAATTCCAAAGTGTATGTATCACACTAAGCTTTAGGTTCGATTATATATATAATGGATGCAAATGAGTTAACCGGCGAATCCCCTTCAGGATACTTTGAAATCCTTGAAGTGAATTGCACATTCACATCAAGCCTATCGATCAATGATAGTTTACACAATAAAATTTCTTCATTTACTCTCGTGCACTAGAGAAAAGAAGAAATAACTCATAAATATTTTTTACATAAATTTGATTCATGTAACAAGAAAATTATCTTATTCTTTCTACCTCTAAAGTGTAACACCCCAAATTTTATAATAAACTATTTTATTAATTAAATATAATTTTAAATAATTAATTTAATGACGAATATTATTTTAGAATATATGTTGATAAATTTCGTGGCTAATTTTCATCATATGGATGCTTTCTATGATGTGCTAGTTTGATACATGTTATATTACACGAGTGATATAAATAATACATATTATATTTTTTTATTTGATATATTTAAAAAAATAATAATAGTATTTTAGTGTAATATATATTTTAAAGAAAAATATTTTATGCGATTTTACGTGTATATACGTGTACCCAATTAATGTAATATTTTCTGTGCGCATGATTGATGTTGAATGCACATAGTTGTATTTCAATTATTTATAACTATTTTCTGCGATTTGTTAATTATTTTATAACTAATTATCTTTAGATATTACTAATATTGTGATTGATTTTCTTTACTTTTATATATTTCATATGACATGATGAATTTATACATCTTTATTGTGATTTAGTAATTAATATAAATTATTGATGTTATATTTATTTATTTTATCATTTTGACTATTTTATAAAGATGATAGTGTTTTTATGGGTTGATTTTGAGAAATATTATAGTAATAATTATAGTTATTATAAAAATGTGTTTTATGGGTTAGATCCATTAAGAAGAATAAAACCTAATCAAACATATTATTAAAAAAATAAATAAATATCCATATAATTGTTTCTTTAAAATAAATAGATAAATATATAATAATGATACATTAAAATATATAAGACAAGCTAAATTGTAGAATCAGATTGATATATGTAAGGTAGTCATGGACTGTTAACTAGTTTTACAAATATTTAGATGAGTTTGTTAGGTTTTGCTAATATTTAGATGAGTTTGTTAGGTTTTGCTGCTTGTTTTCTATCCACCGTTTTCCAAAACAAAAATATAAATAAAGAGACCTTGGGAACCCTGATTTGTACTAAAATAAAACAAAACAAAGAAAAGGAAAGGGAGTTGAATGGGAAGCCGTAGAACCCAAGATTAAACACAACACAACCTATCGTTTTTGATACCGGTGATCGATAACTGTTCCGTAAAAGCTTATCCATTTTCATCCAAATTTGAGTATGTTATTTCATTCATTTAACTCGTCAATTAAACATAATTTTCTAGATTTTTAACGACTCCAATTTCTCTCTAAAATACCCGACTTCTTGGGTTGTAGAATTCGTTATTTTGCACCGTTCTCCTTCACCGTAAGTCCGATTTGAATGAAACCAACGCCAAAACGACCGTTTGAAAAGTGGCTATATTATCCACTGATTGGTTTTCTAATTTATGGTAATTTTCTTTGACCGATTTTCGAATTTACTTTTTTAGAATATCTCCTCATAATTTATTTTTAACGTTTACCCATAAACTGCCGAGTTAGATCGATTGAAGGACAAAGAGTCAATGAACAAAAGTTATTTGCTCGTGGAATCGTATTTGTGTGTGAAAGCTTCAAAATAAGGTAAGGGGTGAGAGAGCGTTTGAATTTATGAGTATAATATATTGTGAGATGAACGGGAAAACCGTATTTCCCAACGATTCATCCGGGGCTTGCTACGTACGGCAGTAGCCCTTTGAGAGATAAATTGATTAATTTGAAATATGAGAATTGTGAGATTAAAATGTGAAATAGAAATTTTTATAAGGTGTTGATTGATGTAATTTTCGATACTTGTGTGGTAGTTGATATTTGTTATTATTGTGATGTTGAATGTTGAATGAAATTATGTGTACATGTTTTCTTAGACGAAATTATGTGATGTGATAATAAAATATGGATGCATGGTTTGATATATGCTTACGTGATGATAATGATGATTTTTGATTGATGATAGTGATGTTATAAAATTTTGATGAGTTTATACTATGATCATGATTATTTATGATTAATGATATTATAAAATTGTGAAATTGAAGTACCCCATACTTGATGAGATAGTGATGATTCTTAAGTATGGTGCTCTTAATGGAGTAGTCTAAGCTAACAAGGGGAGAAAATAAATATTGTGAATTTGTGAAGTGAAGATTATTTTGTCATCATATAGGTAGGGCCTGACAAGCCTAGTGATTCTGGGGAAGTACAACTGAATGAGCCTGATCGTGGAGGACTACATTCGAACTGTAAAGTAAGACTGATAGACCTTGGGGATACACCTAGTGGGGAATTCCTAAGTGGATTAGTGGGTTATTCCCTAAGGCCGGGAGCTACCGTGCAACACAAGAGTACCCCGACCGTCGCGTATATGTATCTCGGGTTGAGTTGAGGGGATCTTTGAGGACTTGGCCATTCATGAATTGTCTGTCCACTCTTGTAGTGGCATAGTATCATGGCCTCCTAACCAAGTACTTCAGAGTTAGAATGGTACCACATTGTGAAGTAGAGTTTAAGCTCATGCATAGCATTGCATTTCCTTGTGATTGTTTTGTTGTGATTGATGTGTTTCAAAGGTAATATTAATTAGATGATTTGATGCATATTATAATGAGATGATTATTTTACTTGGGTGACTTTGATGTTATAGTATGATGCTATTTAATTAAATATTTTGATATATCGTAAAATGATTATGATATGGTTCTATTATGATTGTTTGCGTGTTCTTCTTACTCATATTATACTATTAACATGATTTCAAAACTCACCTCCTTCGTTGTTTGTGTTTGACTGGCTGGGCCCTGCGTTTGTGAAATCGCAGTTATTACAGGTTAATGAGTCTTGAAGTTCAAGTTTGGGAGGAACCCCGCTCTGATAGGTGATACCGGGAATAACGGTTTTAATTTGTATTTTACTTATTTAATTTGAATCAAATTTTATAGGAATATGATATAAATTATTATATATATATTATTTTGGGATTTAGGGTGTCACATAAAGCATCTCTATTTATAGAGATACTCTTATCAATTGGTGAAAGAAAACAACTCTTGAACTCATAAATTTGGTGAAAGAAAACAACTATTGAAAAAGATTGTAACCTTATAACTTAAAAGATGCATTGGTTTGAATTAAACCCAAACATTGCAACCACTTGACCAAGTGATACATTAAATTATTTAATATTACTACATTAATATAGCTATTAGAGAATTCTAAATATATTTTGGAAATTTCCTTGATAGTATCTACTTTTTAAAATTTTATGGCAATTTATGTACCAAAATCTGTTGATGTATAATCATCTAAGTGAATTAATAATATATATATATATATATATATATATATATATATATATATATATAACATAATTATTAAATTATAGATTTTATTCAATTAAAAAATTGGATTTTAAAGAGGACAAATTTGATGAGTGAGTGACAATAAGAAAAGTATAGGGTACCTCTCTCTGTCGCATTCATGCTTCTTTGTCCGTATACCATATGTGCGTTTGTCATTGAGACTTACACCATCGTGGATCCGAATCGTTAACAATAATATCCTCTAATTTTGTCTCTCCCACAAAATTAATCAAACATATATAATATTAGATGAAAATTAATTATAAAAAGGAACAATTCTCAATTTTTTTACGTGCAAAATTTTGATCGAACAAATTTGTATTTCGCCACTTCAACTTTTGTACAATGTTTGTGATTTCAGGCTCTCGATCTGTTCTACAATGGCTAAGTTCAAAGACCAAAGTCAAAACGGTTTTTCTTTTGTTTTTTTTTTGTAAACCGCACCGTTCCAACTTTTATTTGTAAGACTACTTTGCTTCAATCATTCGGGACTATATATATATACCACAAATGCTTACAAGAGGAAAATTAGAAATTAATTTCAATGGACAATCCATTTTATTCTTAAAGAAGTCAATTAAAAAGTGATTAAAGATAAAGAAAATCAACTAAGATGGAATGTCGATGATGACCTTAATTATTGACAATGGAATATGAAGAAACAATCATACATCAACAAAACTACCAGAAAAAGGATTTGAATCTTCCGCCATAGTGGTTTAGCAATTATTCCCTTGAGCTATTACTCGCCACTATAGTATCCAAAAATATTGTTCACTGTCCACATGAAGATATGAGTGGAATAAGGCAGCAGTGGATTCACATTCATGATTCATATTTAGAGCTGCATTATAGGACACGAGACCACAATAACTGAGACTATTATAAATAGGTGCCTCATGCTACATAGCTGCTATTACACAACAATGAATAGAGTCATAGGAATAATTGAGGGAATAAGTAGGTTAGACATGAAGGATGAGGATAAGAAAGCATGGAGGGGTAGGTTGCATATGTTCACAACATAAAAAAAATTAATTTTGTAAAAAATACATTATAATTATGTTGATTACAGAAGGCAAGAAGGCATAAATTGTTGTACACGAGGAGAAGGACAAAAAACTGGAAGAAAAAATAAGAAACTCAATGGGGAAAGATTATAGTGTTGCCAACTCAAAAATTATGTGACATGGAACAAATTGCAATACATGGCAAACCAACAAAAGAATTGTCAGATAGAAGGATTCGGATATTGTTTTAATATACTATAAAAGATTCTTAACTGAATTTTCATTATGTTACAAAATCTAGCACAACCACTCACTCCAAAGTACATTATCTAAAAATTCATCCTTGTAACACCCTATAAGTCAATTTCTCAAAATATTTAGAAAAAATGAATGACCAAACAATAGAAACAAATGTGTAAAACAAAGAACTTTATTATAGCTTGTTGTGATATACTATGTACAGGAATATGGAGATGAGAAGTTAAAAAAATCTAAAAGGAAAGCCTGCACCAAAAAGTAAGAGGTTCCAACTAAGAAATCCTTTAAATAACCACACATAATATGGGTGAAATATCTCAATGAGATTAACACATTATAATTACAATATAACAAGAAATGCATTCTTTTTACAATAAATTTATAAAAATTACTAATAGAAAAAGGCATAAGAAACTTATTTCTTGAATCTAACTTAGGAGAGGAATAATGCAATGCAGCATATAAGCTAAATTACCCAATATGTGTACAATTGATAAAATAATCAAGCTTGTCACAATATTTCATCACCTTCGTATCAGTCTTAGATAAAATAAGAAATTAAAGTTAGATATCAGACCTATATCACAAATTATAGTCATAATATAGTGAAATATGTCATTTAATATAAAATATAAGTTGTCTCTTGTGAATATATTTGAAGAGATATTGATGTAGCAATGAAAGTTTTATAGCATGTAGTGTCATAGCTGACGTGAATATCAATACAGTGTTTGACACAAAACCATGGAGTTAGCAAACATATTTTACAAAGATACACTGATGAAAATTGAAACCTTGGAAGATACACAACCATAGAATTGGCAATCAAAATTTCCCAAAGTAACAAAAATTAAGGTATCTTTAAATTGAGACCATAAGAACAAAATATAATAATAGTAAATTAAAACAATTAATTCTACTATTGTGAGGAAGGTGAAGAATCTTCTTAAATGAATCAATTGTTTCCAATAAAAGAATGTTCTAAGAAATTCAAAGGTTCAAGTGTGACATAATAGAAAAAGAAATTCAGACATTCAAGTATTTATTTAAATGGTTGACAAGACCCTTTTATTTTTAGTTGGAGTCATTATTAATTGTTCCTTATTTTTTTTATTGTTTCACGATATTTTAGTTGTAATAGTTGAACTAAGAGGTTAGTAAAATTCTTGCATTAAAAAATAGAGTGAGCAATATCTCTTGATTACTGAGATTGATTTGTCGATGACATGACTTATATATTGTGAAGCTGGGGGATTTTACCAAAAAGTGTATTCACAATTTATTATTTGTACAAAATAAGTGACATAATGAGTGTATGTAAATTAATAAGAAATATGAGAAATCAATAACATAAAAAGAGAGATTAGAAGGGAAATTAAGAAATATATAACATAAGATGGGAGATTAGAAAGAAAAGCTACAATATAGATTAGACATGGACAAATAGAAAGAATTTTTTTGATGTTGTTGCAATAAAAAAATCTATATCTCTTGTAGGGTATCTTTGGAGCAGAGCAAACTATAAGCAAAACGCGGTTGCAAGATGCAACTGAGCGCCAGGATGAAACTTAGGGCCACAACAATTATTTGCAAAACGTGATTGCAAGATGCAACTGAGCAGCTGGACAAAACTTGGGGCCATGGAGGATCACTGAGGGACGCCAAAGGCGATAGATGAAAGGAAGTTGGAAAGAAAATTTGGACCACAAAGAGACGTCAAAGGCAAGGCATTTGACGTGAAGGTTTTTCCATGGGATAAAGGGGTGGGGTATCTAACAAAAAAAGTTTATAATTTGAGGGATTAAAAAATGGGGAAATGATTTACAAACAAAGTGGAGGAAAGTGAGGTGCAGATCTTAGTTAGTGAAATATAACACACAAGAGAGCTATCTAATCAGGGGGCATACACATAAGCTTTTTTGCTGAGGTGGGATATGTTTGTAGATCTGGAATGAATTACTCTAAGGTGGCATCGATAGAGTGTGGGAATTTGTTTTAATAAGATATAATAGACGTTAACTACTTCCACCTCATCAATGTGTTTGGTTTAGGGGTGATTAAAATTGATTTTGAATGAATTAATTTCTTTGATTTTAGTTAAAAGTGAATTGAGTATAAACTGATTTATGTTAGGATATATTTGGGTAAAAGTTGAATGTGAAAACACGAGGGGGGGTTGAATTGTGTTTGTCTAAGTTGGATTCAATTTAATTATTTATTCAAGAGCTGGTTCCGATTTGGTGATTTTAACTAAAACTAAGGCAGTAGCAATCAGACTTAAGTCATTAGATGCAATAATAAAATAAAGAGTGTAGAAGTAAAGCGACATAAACATATTTATCCTAGTTCACCATCAACTTGATAGCTATATCCAATACCTTCACTTATAGGGATTTTAACCACTAATTCAAATCCTTGAATTACATAGCACTTGGCCCTACGAGTCAGTCTTCTCAAAACAACCTGACTTACAAACTTTTTGAGGCAAAAAAAAACCTTCACCCTTCAAGTCAAGTTTTCTCCACACAACCTAAAAACCACAGATTGTTGAAGACAACTATACCTTGACTTTACAAGTCAAGTCTTTTGAACACAATCTGAAAACCACAGATTGTTTGAAGAGCACTAAACCCACTATTGGGTTGGGTTACACAAGTTTGGAACATACTATGTTTTTCTTCTACTAAGGAGATTGTTACAATTGATTTCTCACACTAAAACACTAAAAAATATTTCTTTGAGCAAATGCTTCTCTATTACTCAAACCTTTGAACTTTGAATACTTAGGAAATTTTAGCACTCAAAAGTTTTCAAGAATTGTATAGATTTATGAGTTTATAAGTTCTTGTTTTCTTCTTCAGCTTTAAGTATCTATTTATAGAATAGATTAGGGTTTCACTTTTATCCTTTTAAAATATGGATCATATCTTGTGAATAAATTATGAATATATCTTCTTGAGAACAAATTATGAGTGTATGTTATGAATAATTGTGAGTGTATCTTTATGTGAACAATATTTTTACAATATCTTCTTTTGCTTGGTCAAAGAGTTCCTTCAGTTACAACCTTGAATCGTATTTAATTTAATATTGTGTTCAAAAACTTATTCACACAATCTTCATTGATGCTCTTGATTGATTGGAGTGGGAGTGGAATCAGGCTTGTTCTTGAATATACGTAAATTATGATTCAACTAAATATTTTCTTCATAATGAATTCTGTTAACTAGAGTTGATGACTTTCAAACAGAGCCAATGACTTTCTTGTTGGAGTGAGATATTGTGTTTCTTGGATAATAAAAGTCAGAGGCAGAACTGTGTGACAGTGGCTTTGGGAAAATTACATTGTTGAATAATCAGAGTTAGTGCAACATTAGAGGTTGCATATTAGAGGCAACATTTTGAGTGTGTTTCAACTTTTAATTAGCGGAATATGAGCTTTGAATGCATGACTTGAACAATCCCTTTAGAGTTAATGATGTGTGGATATAGACTCTTTAGAGGCACATTGAGTTTGTGCACATCAGAGGCATGCAAAGGCTTCAAATTCAGTCTTCAGATCCAGTTCGGAGCCATTCTTCAAACCCAATTATCATAGTCAGTTTTCAAACCAAAACTTCAGAGCCAAGCATCAGAGGCTATCTTCGTAACTTTTATAGGCACATTTCTTTCAGAGGCATATGTTCATAGGCAAACCCGTATGCTTTTGTGTTTCTCTGATCTCATCCTTTGGTCAGTTCCTTTGATAGGTTCCTCTGGTCGCTTCCTCTGATTTTCTTGTTCTAATTGATGCAGACTTAGTTAAGCCATTAGTCCAAACAAATTATTGTCATAAAATACATTTGTAACATTAAAATCACAAGAAGAAAACAAATTTGGTTCCAACAAAATTGAGTTCAACAATAAATTTAAGTGTAAAAATCACATTTAGACTCAACATTTAATCACCATTGGCCTATACATTAACCTTTGATAGTTCTTTATCTAATTCTTAATGTTTACTCAAAATGTGTAAAAAACATTATCGAATTAGAACTTCCGGTAATATCATTAATATTATTTTTCACTGTTTGAATGAAGTTTTACACTACCGACACTTGTGCAGAATTGTGGTTTTAATACAACAGTTAAGTTGGTTACGTGCCACCCGACTTAACAAATAAGGCAGAGATTTAATCTTAACATGTTTAACTTAAGGTTGTGGAAAAAAAATTAATGCATCCCGTCTTCCTCAACCCTGGGTTTTATCTTCGCGTTCCCTAACCTCGAAGGTTGCTCTAACAATGAAACAACCTGGGTTCGTGGAATTCCCCATTGCTCTAACCTCGACATCGCGTACCTCTAATCTTAGTTCTTGGAATTCCTCTAACCTCGACATCACATACCTCTAATGAAGTCTTTTAAACTTGGGCTTGAAACAAATACATAAAATTGAATCATTATTTTCTGTTGTGTTGATCTTATTATCAGAGGTAGTACTAGTAATTATTTGATTATGAGGAGAGGGTGATGATATCATCATTATATGATCATTTGCTTCCTTCCCTTCACATATTATTCTCACCTTGCCATTTTGTGGCACATTCTGCAATATCTCATCTGCCACACTACCTTTTCCTAAATTAGTAATTTGAGGACATGATTCTTGATATTGAACAAGAGTCATTTTAATGTATATATGTTTTTGATAGTTTGTGCAATGACAAACAAAATACTTTGTATACGAGACACACTAACTTCACACAATTGTTTGCAATGCAGAGATTGTTCAACTTGAAAGCGAGAAATGGATGGACAGATAAAAACTTCATTGAACTGCTTGAGTTGTTGAATTAAATGTTTCCTAAAGGTAACACATTGCCAAATATTATTATGAGGCAAATAAGATATTGTGCCTGATGGGTATGAAGTATAGGAAAATACATGCATGCCCTAATAATTGCATACTATACTGAAATGAGTTTGAAGAGTTGAACCGATGTTCTAGGTTTGGGTTATCACGCTATAAAGTGAAGGATGGTGATTTCAATTGCGATGAAAGCACAACAGGTCCTCATGCGAAGGTGTTATAGTATCTTCCAATAATTAATCATTTTGCTATTCATTTTTCATGAAAATATTCAAAAGCAGCTCCAACCTATATGAGAAAATATTTATTTCTTTTTCAATAAGATTCATAATTTATTAAGGATAAATTGTACGGAATTGGGTTGCATATAGTTTTGCAGTTGACACAATTTTAGTTGTCTGATTAAGATTAGAAGATTCAGATTTTAAAGTTGGTTTTCATATTTAATAAAAATAATTAAAATAAAATTAAAATATACATCTGATTTTAATTGGACGATCATAATCGCACTGACGGTAATCCAAAATATACCAACTTCATAGGTGTCTATGGTGATGTATCAACCATAAAAAGGGGTAAAGAAAGTGTTTAAGGTGAAGTATGTTCACAATAAAGAAGGCATAAGAATTGTATTGTGAAAATGGTAATCAAAATAAGATAAAATTGTTCATGCCCTCCTATAATTTTAAAATAATTAATTGTATTTGAACTAGTTGTTTTAGTTTTATCTACTCGACTAAATCCATTAAGTCTTATAAATGTTTCTACTTTTCCTTTGAGTTAATATGTTTTAACTTTGTTCAAGAAAACATGTGACCCTTCTATACTTATCTGTTCGTTAGGATGCTAATGTTGTAAATTCAAATAATCATTTTTTATACTCTTATTTGTTCCTAGACCCTAACAAACCTTTTTCTCTATAGGAAAAATTCAATTCTTATTTCTCACATATGTTAACACTAATTTTTCTATCAAAAGGTTTGATTTGATACCCTCAATCTAAATCGCCATCCATCCCAAATTCATCTTTAAAGTGTTATAATTTGAATTGACTTCTTAAAATCTCTCTTCAATTGTTTGCTTACTGGGTTTTTTAAATTAAAATTGTTTCTTTTCTAAAAATATGAAAGTGGATAATTGATGTGGAACATGATATTTTATTTTAATTTTTATTTTTCTCTTGATATGTAGTTTTGTGATGATCCATTAATTATTTTTTTTATACGAAAATGTAAAATGTCATCTCGTGTTTGAAAGAAAAAAAAAAGGAGAAACAACAAAATTTTGACCCTAACTAGTTTTTGTTTTCAATAAAAATTTAATAAAATAAATTTTTAGGCAGAAATAAATAAAAACTTCAAAAAAAAAATGGGAATACATGCATTTCATGAGACTTATAGGACCTAATTAGCATTTTTTTTTTTTTATTGTTTTGCTGGCAAAGGAGGAACATTATCGAAGCATGGATGGGCCCAAAGATGTAGTATATCCAAGGCTAGAGGATCAGATTCACCGATTCTCTGTTATTCCAAAGAATTATCAGCTAAGTGAAATCAGAAAAGAAACAGGTGGATTCAACCCTCACAACAAGCTTAACAAAAGTGATTTTGAAGTCTCTTCAACAAATCTCCATGATAATAAGGAAATACCTGTGAAGAGAATTGTAAAGTACTCACATCAAGGTAAACGAGAATTCATAAAGTAGCTAATATCGGAAGCCTACACCACAATTGAAACCCCTTCCTATGATTTAGGTAGATTCATGGATGATGACTTTTTAAAACTTAAATTTTGAGCTTTTCAAAACACATTTATTTTTCAAAAAACTTAATTTGAGATTTTCTGGACTCAATTGGAATCTTGCAAGGTTGTAGAATTTTTTAATGTTTTTTTTTTTTTTGAAAAAAAGTTAGGATTAAATCTGTACTTATGAAAGATTTGGGGGTATAATTGTACGTATGGGGTAAAATTTTCTGAATTTACTAGTATATATAATGTATTTTAAATTGGCAATTATTTTATTTCCGATGCAAATATAAATGACAAATCCAGAAAATAAACTAATTATTCAAACAAAACCCCTCTCATGAGAGAATTCATGACGAATCTTTAAGACACTCTTCAAATAAGAATTTATACATTAAACTGTTGGATTTCTCCCCAAGATATCATTTTTAACTGAAAAGCCTTTTTTAGTGCAAAGTAGACTACTCATCGAAACACAATTTATGCCTCTTTAGGCTCCAAGCAAAGAAGATAAGCAATTAAACCAACAACAGGTACATATCTAAGATACTTTACTACTGTAACCTTATTTTGCTGAACATTCTGTAGGTTGTCACCAATCAACCAAGGCTGGAAAATCATATAAAGACATATATCCCATATGAAGGCATAAGCCAGCCTTTCTGATCCAAGATAACCAACCAAATACTCCCATCTGTCTACTACGCCGCCAAAATTTGAGTCCATTCGACCAAAAAGAGCCCACAATACAGATACAAGACATACACCTCCACCAATCAGTCCAACAAGCGGAGCACCGTTTGTCATAACAGAACCAAAATTTGAACGTTTGATTGGAATACTTGCATCATCAGCGTCATTCAATCGGATAGCCATGTATGGGATCAAAAATGCTGGCATGACAAAGAGGAGTTATGATATGTGATACAATTACATCATACATATATCAGTGTTGTCAATTGACGATCACAGAAAATAGCGGTTCGTTCAAATTCCGCTTCAATGTAGTGTTTAAGTGTTGTTATAGCAGTTATTTGACTACACTTTGTACTAAATCAGTTTCTTAAAATTTCGCTATGCTGTAGTGCTGTTATTTGAGAACACTAACATAAAGCATAAATTAGTTAAGATCAAAGTATGCATAGACCTCTTTGAAATGCTTGAAATATACTCTTCCATGTTGGTAATGAAAAGACTAGTAAAGCAAGAGAGTTCTATGAAACATACTATTTGTGAGGAACATTTGAAGGCCCCAGAATACATCAAGAGACCCCTTGTATCTATCTCTCTTACGATCTGTGAATAGTAATGGCGCAAACATGAATGTCCAGCCAATCACAAAGTTGAATAGTCCTTCTGACATCTAAAGACAGAAAAATGTCCCGACATCAGGGAAATTGTTCCATCAAATAGAGTGTATTTGGTGCCAATCATAATTTACTTTGTTCAGTGACACTTACAGGATGAAGAACTGGGGCATCAATCAGACGAATGCCAACTACTCTGCCAAAATTGTCAGTATAGAAATCATTTAAGTGCAAGGATATTCCTGATAATTTTCTTCAAAAACCAAAAAATGTTCGATTATGTCTGGCATGGAATATATAAGCTGACTTAAAGAATTGACTGATATTAAAATTTTGGCCTGCGGGGATAAAAGCAATGTATAAACACAATGTAATTAATACCCTTGTTTGTTTTTGCGGAATATCTTTAGACATACATTGTGACAGCTATGGACGGGAATTATCCAGAACTACATATGAACATTGCTCTAAAATTATGTGTATATTGTCAACGGATTTAATGACTTCAATGGAAAATGCAAATTCTATGTCATTGTACATTTAATTGTAACTCATTTCCTTAATTTTATTAATTAGGACAACAAGCTTTAGGGAAATTGCATATATGGAAGTTTTATCAAATTTACTAGGCTGAAATTCAGCTTATCAGTTTGTAATTAAATTGTATTTTACAAGGATTCTCTAGTAGAACACACAATGTGGAATTACTTGCAGCATATAATGTTATTTATTGGGTTGTATGTCCAGACACAGGAAGCCTTTTATGGCCAATGTATCATCAACATATACAATAAACAAGGTTACCTTTCCTTCCAATGAGTACTTGACAAACATTGTATGATCAGTTTGACATTAAGCGAATCCATTTTTCTTGACTACTTTGGTAAGTCTGTCAAACCATGTTCTTGGAGATTGTTTAAGGCCGTAAAATAATTTTTGGAGTTTGCATACCTTGTTTATAGTGTTGGGTGATTCAAGTCCAGGTGGGATTTTCATATACACTTTCTCTTTAGCTGCCATTCAGAAAAGCATTTTTTTTATATCCAATTGGCGTAGTGGCCAATCTAAATTGGCAGCCAATGATAGAATTACACGGACAAAATTAAGTTTAGCCACCGGAGCGAATGTTTCTTCATAATCCACACCATATAATTGGATACCCCTTAGCCACCAACCTTGCTTAGTACCGATTGATGCTGCCACCAGCATTGTATTCGATAGAGAATATCCACTTGCATCCAACCGGTTTCTTACCCTGAGGTAATGTAGTGATCTCCAAAGTTCCATTCTTTGCCAAAGCTTGAGTTTCTTCATTCACAGCTTTAGCCAACTCTGGTTGTTGGAAAGCTTCTTGAATATTCCTGGGTATAACAGTGTTGTCCAAAGATGCTACAAATGACCTGTATTCCTGTGACACCTTTGCAAGACCCACATTTTTTGAATGGGGTGTTTAGTACAAGTTCTCACCCCTTTTTGAAAGGCAATAGGAATTCCAATATCATCAATACTTTAAGTAACAGATTCAGACATGAGAGTGGGATTACCAGAGGGCATTTCATTTGTTGGAGTTTGGTTGGATTCATGGCTCTGCATTGGAGAAGTGTTTAGCTCTACCTCCTTTTAGCTTCTTCCCTTTCTATATAAACCTTCCAGGCTTTATCCTTTTCCTGAGTTGTTCCTTGGTTCTCTGATTCTGTCGAGGCAGTTTCTGGTCTGGCTAGGACAGTTTCAGATTGGGCAGCATATGGTGCTACAGATCCAGGCTCAGTTTCTGGTTGGACAGCATCTGGTATTGAAGGTTCAGGTACAATTTCTGGTTAGGAAGCATCTGGTGTTACAGGTTTAGGCATAACTGGGGTAAGGAATTCAAACATGTTGGGATTCTGCCCACATAGGTTTGGATTCTGTCCATATGTTTAGCTACCCCTGAAGACCAACTTTGGGGTAGTACGAGGTATGTTCAAAGACTGTCACATCCATAGTATTGTAGAGCTTTCTAGTTGAGGGAAAGTGTTTGAAATATCTTATCATTATTAGAACTATTCCTCTTCTTTCAGTTTTTTATTTTCATTATATCACTCCTAAATTTAAGAAGCTGAGTAATTGTATTTTCTCCTATAAAAATATCCCCTATTTTTCAGAATAATACACAACAATTATCAATAATAATTCTCTATATCAGACACATGGTTTCACCATGTCTTTTATTTTCTCCCATTCAACATTAACAGTCTACTACAATGAGTTGATGACCCTATGGCAAGAACTCGATTTGTGCTATGAAGATAACTAGAAGTGTATGGAAGATAGTGTTCAATTCATCAAGAGGCAAGAAAGCGATCGTGTTTTTATTTTTCTAGCAGGTCTAAACAAAAAACTTGATGAAGTAAGAGACCCTTTACCATCTATTCGAGAAACTTTTTCAGAAGTAAGAAGAGAAGAGGCAAGATAAGAAGTGATGACGGTAAAATCAATCACACATGGATCGACACTAATCACCAGAAATTTCAACGAGAAAGGCAAGAAAGATAGTAAGAAATCACAGAAGTCATGGTGTGACCATTGCAAACGTCTGCCACGTGCGAGACTTGTTGGAAGCAACATCGGAAGCCTCCTAATGCGAAGAAGAAAGGAGAAGGTTGTGCATTTCAAGTTACTTCTGATCAAGAGTTACAGTCTTCCTTAAGTTCATTTTCGTTCACCAAGGAGCAGCTACTGTACAAATTTCTTGAATCTCAATCCCTTTCTAGCTACTGTACAACAATCATCATTAATATTTCTTTATAGAAAGTAACACCTACATCCCTTTTGATGGGGAGAATAACCAAGGAAAATATATTTAATGGCTCTTGTGTCAAGTTTGCTTCGATGGATGTTAAGGTTATGGACAAAGGCTGAACATCCATATATTTTAGGGGAATAGAGGTTAATCTAATTGTCAATGGATGTTAATCCTAAATATTTTAGGCTTAATTGTAGTTTTGGTCCCCCTATTTTAACTGAATCGTGAAAGTAGTCCCTCCATTTTGTTTCTCCCTAGTTTTGGTCCCCCAAACATAATTTTAGTCCAAAATTTGATTAAATTTCATTTTATAAAGCTGTACTACACCATTTATGATCATATATTTCAGGTACAATTGATGCAAATGAGATCTTGAGGCATGGTGTGACTTAAATAAATGCAAAAAAAAAAAAAAAAATTCATGAAGTTTTAGACCAAAATTCTGCTTGGGGGACCAAAACTGGAGAGAAACAAAATGGGGGGACTACTTTCGCGATTCAGCTAAAATAGGGGGACAAAAACTGCAATTAAGTCAATATTTTAATAGGGGAATAGAGGTTAATCCAATATCTCCTTCTAATATCTCGAATTAGTCTTTTAAGTTACAAGGTTTAATAAGTTTGATTAAAATGATTACATTAGTGGAGGTATCACATATACAGATCAGGATTTAGCTGGATGACCAAATGATAAACGATGAACTTCTAGATATTGTGTGTGTTCTTGTGGAGGAAATCTTATGATAGAACACCTAGATATATTCTAGCAGGAAGTAGGACCATGGGGTGACAGTGGAAGTTAGTTAGTGACGTGTAGCTAGATTCTAGGGGAGTATGTGAGGGTGGGAAAATATGGTGAGTAGGGAGGAAGCGAGGGGCATTCAGAAACATTCTAAAATTTGATAAAAGAGTGTTAGGCCTCTTATAACTAAATATTATAAGAGAAGGGTCAAGAGTTATAATTTTAAGTGGGAACTAAATTTATATTGCAATTATTTTTTATTTAGGCAGCTATTGTGTCAATTTAAGTTTGAAATCAGACAGTAATTGTTGCTCTATAGTAGTTATGGAGCAAATAAAAGTAGGAAATTAGAGAAAGGAAGCCAGGAAATTTCTATGTGGTTATTGAGAAGGGAGAGATCAAGCTCTCAAATTATTGGAGTGGATACTCTTGTAATCGTTTATCAATTCTGCCCCAAACAGAATTGTAAACTCGCATTCTGTTTAAATTCAATAAAGAATTTTTGTTACCCCATTTCAATTATGTACTAACCAGTTCCAACACTGGTATCAAAACAACAAAAATCCAAGAAAAATTCATGGTATTTACGCACAATATGGAAGCACGTATGGAAGTTCTGGAACGAAGGTTTGAAGGGTTGTTGGCTTTGCGTGAAACATGGGAAAAACATATGGAACAAGATAGGGTGGATCGGTTGGAAACCAGACGCCAATTGAATGACTTGGCTGATGCTGTCAGGCTAATTCATGCAAGGCAAGAAGATGATTGCAACAATGGGAGATGAGAAATGTGAATTGCAGGAACTGAATCTAGTGGAAATGGAGGGAGAACTGAAAGACCTCAAATTTTCTATGTATAGCATTGCTAGTCTCACTTCGAAGAAAACCATTAAGTTATTCCGGCCCGTTAACTGTAAATTAGGGTTATTTAATACCCTTTGTCTATATAAAGAGATTCCGCTATGTAGTCGAAACACACGGGTTATTCCATGTCTCTCAATACTCTTTATATTCAACATGGTATCTAGAGCCAACTGAGAGACAACCCTAATCATCAACTACCCAGTCGACCCACTGTCTTCGGTGAATATTTTTCGGCAAACCGTGTTCTCAATTCCGGTTTCCCCCCTTTACCGATGATATGCTCATTCCTCAATTTTTGTTCAGCCGTTCACGACCTACCGTCGCTGCCATCATTGTTTTTGACAAGTTTTTTCGACGAACAACCACCCCAGCCGTACACCCCAGATCGGCCAAACCCTTATGTTGCGTCGTTAGAAACTAACTCATGCACCCTTACACGCCGCTTGCACTCCTGCGCGTGAGATCCACGCGCCGCCCACTGCCATCGCACGTGACAGCGCGTTCGACAATCGTTCACGGTGCAGCTTCTTCCACCGTACTCGCCTCAACCTCCTACTTCCATATATGCCCTCAATTTTCAGTTTCGAGATACGGATATACGAGTTCCAGTTCAAACAGCCCCTATTTTGCCGGTTCTGACGCGTTTTCTGACAATCTTTGCTGACCATGGCGTCTTAGTCTGAAACAAAGAGTATCTTCACCAACTACATTACTTCTCCTCTCTCTGTTGAAAAATTGAAATGATCAAATTATGGTAGTTGGAACCAATTCCCAAGTACCACTCCTTTGTAGAACACACATCTCATCAAGCATTGCTTGCCTCCACTCATGGTGGGATAATGCTTCACCTGTAGTTTTAGGAATAGAAACAGAAGACAAGGAGGACAAGCAAGTGTAATGTAAAGGAGAAAGACGATGATAATTCAAATCAATATAATGAGATGGATTACGGGTGGTGCGAATATCCTTACGAAGAGCAATGGGAAGGTCATGCTCAGGTGGGCAGGGCCGAATCCGGAGGTGGCGTCAGAGGAGACTCTGTAATGTGAACTGCATATTTTTGATAACGACAAGACCACCGATTATGGACAATGCAACGAGATCAAAAAGAAGATCCAAATGTCTTCACAATAAGCTCCAAAGTCCAAATAATAAATGATACAATGTAAAGGTATATGATACAAATCAATAGTTCAAATACTTGAGAACAATTTATATGTACATATGCATTTAACATATTTTCAAAAGTAAAAACACCATTTACAAAACATTTAAAATCACATTTTTGACTAAGTACAAAAGTGTATTCAAATACACCATGTTGTATTCGAATACAACTTAAGTCAGAGACAAAAATTTGAATGTTGTATTCGACTACACACATCTGTAGTCGAATACAAGCTAAGTCAGTGGCAAAAATTCTTTTTGTGTATTCGACTACACACATATGTAGTCGAATACAAGCTAAGTCAGTAGCTAATTTTGCTAATCTGTATTCGACTACACAAATGTGTATTCGAATACAAGATGAAAAATTTGAATATTTTTGAACGTTACAAAGAGGTGTATTCGAATACACATATCCTGTATTCGAATACAACTGGAAACATTACAATTTTTCAAAACTGGGATGGCTCGAGAACATTGTAATTTTTCATCAAACCTCTTGGATCAATGGCCACGAATCTGAAGGGATGTTTATGGATTATAAATACCCCATAACTTCAGATCAAAGGTCAAGAATTATTGAATCAATTCATTGAACAACTTTGAACAAAATTCTGATTTTTATTAAGTACTTGCATCAGATTTTTCATATCATTCTAAAAGGTTCTCAAGTACTTGAATTAACATTGAGTTGTTTATCAATATACTACATCTTAGACTCATTCAAACATTATTGTACCATTTGTAAAAGATAGCTTAATCTAAGATAGTGGTGTGCTATCTTAGAAGTTTTTGTAGCAAGAATCCTAGGGTGGGTATTGTACATTGTCTAACAAATATTGGATTAATCTCTTGTGGTGTGCAAGAGGATTGGACGTACCCTTGGATATAAGGGGAACCAGGATAAATCTCTAAGCGTCCATTTACTTACTGCAGTTAATTATTAAGCCTTGTCCTTAAACTCTTAAAAATCCAACTACTAATTCACTAAAAACAGAAAATTTACTAACACGTAATTCACCCCCCCCC
>JBBPBS010000330.1:3204628-3223826 GCA_037974835.1 Cicer judaicum
CCCCCCCCCCCCCCCCCCCCCCCGCTCCTAGGCGTACTTCAATACTTACATGTAATGGGAACAAGAACAGGCACAACAGAGGATAGGCGACGACGCTAATATGTTTGAAGTGGTCGTGGAGGTTGGGGGGCAGACTCAACAGAGGGTTCGATATGAGTGGGTGGGATAGGGATAACTACTTGAGGAGGTTCGGGATTAATGTCCTGAGAGGGCTCAGTAGCTATATGGGTAGGTTTAAAATATTGTAGAGGCTTAAAAAAGGTAACATCGGCTGATGTAACGTAGTAGTGTAGTGTGGGAGAATAATAACGATAGCCCTTCTGAGAACGATGATAACTGAGAAAGACACACTTGAGTGATCGAGCTGACATTTTGTCTAAACCAGGAGATAAATGGTGGACAAAACACGTGGACCTAAAGAAACTAGGTGGTAGTGGGTGAAGAGGGGTATGGGGAAAGAGGACTGAATGAGGGATATTGCCATCAAAGACATAAGACGACATACGATTGATAAGGTAGCACAAAGTTAAGACTGCATCCCCCCAAAAACGAGATGAAACATTGCCATGGAGAAGTAAGGTTCGTGTGGTTTCAATGAGATGTCGATTTTTGCGTTCGACTACCCCGTTTTGTTGGGGTGTATGAGGACATGAAGTTTGGTGTAGAATATCGTTGGAAGCCATAAAATTTTGAAACTGACGGGACAAATATTCCTGAGAATCATCACTTCTTAAGGTACGAATAGAAAAACTCCAAATTGAGTTTTGATTTCTTGATAAAATTGCTCAAAAATGGAAAATAGTTCAACTCTATTTTTCAAGAAAAAAAACCACGTACCACGAGAGTAATCATCAATAAAAATAACAAAATACTTAGACTTTAGAGTAGACACAGTACCAGAGGGATCCAAAACATTAGAGTGAACTAAAGCAAAGAGAAAGGATACTCTTTTATTGACTCGATTAGGAAAATTAATATAGGTGTGTTTCCCTAACAGACACGACTCACAATGTAAAGTAGACAACTTAGACAAACTAGGCACCAGTTTTTGTAGTTTGGTAAGACTTGGGTGTCCTAGTTGAGCATGGATAGTATGAGGAGACTCTATGGCAAAACACATCTTGGAAGATATAGAAAGGAAATAGAGGCCTTGCGACTCACATCCGACGCCAATCGTCCATCCCAAACTCCAGTCCTGCAAGGTAACATTATCATTAGTGAAAGTAATAATACAATCATGAGACCGAGTCAATCGACTAACTGAAAGTAAATTAAAGAGGCATCCAGGTTCATAGAGAACAGATGCAACTGAGATGAAAGGGAGAATTTGGACAGTGCTAACTCCTTGAGACCGGGTTTGGGTGCCATTGGCAGAAGTTATAGTAGGTAAAACACAAGATGTAGAAAGTGAAGAAAAAAGACCTTTATTACCAGTAACATGATCAGACGCACCAAAATCAAGAACCCAAGGGTTGAGAGAAGATGAGTGAGAGAGGTAACCAGATGAGTTACTAGTGTGTGCAACCGAAGTAGAAGAACTAGAGTTCGGATGACTCTGAACCCATCAATGTAAATCTTCGTCATTTGTCGGGGACAGTTGGATGGTCCTCCACGAGAACGATTCTAATTATGTTCCTGATATGCAAACGCATCAGTGTCACCCAGAACTGAAGTAATAGAATGGTCAACTGGATGTTTTGCTGGTACTCGAAGGAGGATCGCTGAGATAGTAAACATATTCGAAACAGTAACAAACCCTAAAATGTGATCACAAGTTGCACAATACTCTTGGGGTAGACCATAGAGTGCAAGGAGCATGAAGAAGGTGTTGCGTTGATCCAACTCCTTCTTCTGTTCAACTGGATTACTTGCAGCAGGAGGGAGAAGCTCATTAAAATCACAAAGTGCACTTGAACGGTACCAAGATATGAAGAAATAGAGCCATCGAGTGTCTTCGGAGTAATGATATTCAACAAGCGGTGACAAACTCCATAAAGACATTGTGTGTCGTTAGTATAGAGTGTATTTGCTTGACTCCAAATTGTTTCACACATGAGATGTGGACAGAAAGTCGATTTAACATCTAGATGAATGTAGACTTATTGACACTACACAACTGAGCATCAATTTGTTTCCATTTGGATGTTTCAGTCACACTCACCTTTTCAAGGTTTTGAGTGAGATGGTCATCGTAACCTTGACCACGTAGCCATAGTTTGATGTCGGCGGCCCAACTATCATAATTTGATCCATTCAATTTTTCAACAGAGAGAGGAGAAGTGATGTAGTTGGTGGAGATGCTCTTTCTTTCAGACTGAAACGTCATGGTCAGTAAAGAGTGTCAGAAAACGCGTCGGAACAGGGAAAACAGGGGTTGTTTGAACTGGAACTCGTATATCCGAAACTCGAAACTGAAAACTGAAAACTCGTGAAGGCAAGCGGCGTGTGTGAGCGCGTAGGGACGTTTCTGATGAATCGAATGAAGGGTTTGGCCTATGTGGGGTGTACGACGTTGTTGGAGTGGTTGTTCGTCAAAAAAAAAAATCATCGAAGACAGTGACGGTAGAGTGTGAACAGATGGACACAAATTGAGGAATCAGTATATCAAAGGTAGGGAGAGGGAAATCGGAGTTTAGAACACGGTTTTTCAGAAAAGAAAGAAAAAATATTCACCGTAGACAGTGGGTCCACCGGGTAGTTGACGATTAGGGTTGTCTCTCAATATGCTCTTGATACCATGTTGAATACAAAGAGTATTGAGAGACATATTAAATAACCCGTGTGTTTCAACTACACAACGGAATTTCTTTATATAGACTATGAGTATTAAACAAACATAATTGATAGTAATACTAACGGACCGTAATACTTACAGTCCATCTAATCTAATTATTTACATTCTAATATAATATTTTAATACCATAGAAGCTGATGCATCTAAAAAGGGCTTGGGTGCAGTTATATTGCAAGAGGGGAGACCAGTGGCTTTTCATAGCCAAACATTATCAAATAGAGCACAATCTAAGGCAGTTTATGAAAGAGAGTTGATAGCTATTGTGATGGTTGTTCAAAAGTGGCGACATGATCTGCTAAGAAGGCATTTTGTCATCATCACCGATCAAAAAAGCCTAAAATTTCTAGCAGAACAACCAGTAATGGGTGAAGAATATTTCAGGTGGATTTCAAAACTCATGGGACTAGACTTTGAAATCCATTATAGGTATGGAAAAGAAAATGGTGTGGCTAATGCACTTTCTAGAAAGATGTCATTTGCAGCTTTGTCTTCAATTCACTTTGTAGAGGTGGAAGATTGGGAGTCAGAAACTATCGAGATCCTACGTTACAAAATTTGATACATGATCTAATCCAAGATCCTAATGCTCATCCAGGCTATACATTTCAAAATAAAAAATTGCTATATAAGGGGAGATAGGTGTTACCAATAGGATCTTCAAGGATTCTCATTTTGCTACAAGAATTTCACAACTCAGCAGTGAGGGACACTCTGCCTTTTTCAGAACCTATAAAAGAATTTTTGAGGTTGCATATTGGGAGGGCATGAGAAAAGATATCCAACAGCATGTGGCCAATTGTGAGGAGTGTCAATTGAACAAATATCAAGTTTTGTCTCCTGCAGGCCTTCTTCAACCACTACCTATACCCAATCAGGTTTGGGCTGATATATCTATGGATTTCATTGAAGGATTACCAAACGTTCAAGGTAAAAAATGTTATTCTTGTAGTGGTGGACAGATTGACTAAAATGCTCATTTTCTAGCACTTAGCCATCCTTTCACTGTAAAAGATGTTGCTGAAATGTTCCTTCAAGAGGTAGTAAAGTTACATGGCTTCCCCTTTACTATTGTGTCTAACAGAGATAAAATTTTTCTGAGTCATTTTTGGTCGGAGTTGTTCAAAATGGCGGGTACGAGACTCAAATTTAGCGTTGCTTATCATCCTCAAATAGATGGACAAACCGAAGTAGTCAATAGGTGTTTGGAAACATACTTGAGATACCTCACAGGCACTAAGCCCAAACAATGGCCAAAGTGGCTAAGTTGCGCATAATTTTGGTTTAATACCGATTATCACAACTCTATAAAAATAACTCCCTTTAAGGCACTATATGGTCGAGACTCACCTCATCTCCTAAAAGGGACTACTATTCCTTCAGTTGTTGAAGAAGTTAACATCATGACAAAAGATAGGGACCAAATGTTGCATGATCTAAAAAACAATTTGGTCACAGCTCATAATCAGATGAAAAAGTACGTTGATCAGTCCAGGCGTCCTATTTCACTAGGGGTTGGAGATTGGGTTTATTTGAAATTACAGCCCTACAGATTGCGGTCCTTGGCTAAGAAGAGAAATGAGAAATTAAGCCCTCGTTTTTATGGACCATATCAAATTTTAAAACAAATTAGAGCAATTGCGTTTGAGTTAGCTCTTTCACCATAGAGTAAGATACATCCAGTGTTTCATGTGTCCCTACTTACGAAGGCCATCTCTTCTTCAGCTACCCCTCAACCTTTTCCACCTATGCTCTTAGAAGAACTAGAATTGCAAGTTACTCCAGCTGTTGTACAAGATGTCCGCAACGCTCTCAGTGGCATAGCAGAAGTGTTGATTTAGTGGAAGGACCTACCCTATTTTGAAGCAACATGGGAACTTGTTGAGACCATTATGGAGCAATTCCCTTCTTTTCACCTTGAGGACAAGGGGACTTTGGGAGGAAGTATTGTTAGGCCTCTTATAACTAAATATTATAAGGGGAGGGTCCAGAGTTAGAATTTTAAATGGGAATTTAATTTATATTGCAGTTATTTTTTATTTAGGCGGTTGTTGTGTCAATTTAAGTTGTAAATTAGACATTAACTGCTGCTTTTGAGCAGTTATGAAGCAAATAAAAGTAGGAAATTAGAGAAAAGATGGCAGGAAATTTCTGAGTGAAAATTGGAAAGGGAGAAACCAAGCTCTCAAATTCTTGTAATCGTTTATCAATTCTGCCCCAAACAGAATTGTAAACTCGCATTTTGTTTAAATTCAATAAAGAATTCAGTTCCTTCATTTCAATTATGTACTAACTTGTTTCAACAAAGAGTTTCTCTCTGATAGGAGCATAATGCTCTGGTTAGGAGTTGTTGAACTCTGGTTTTAACTTTCATTTTGCGTTTCCACCGTCATAGAGCTATTGAGCTCATCACTTTTCTATAAATAACTGTTGAAAAATTAAGGGAAATCAGATTTGATTCTCTTTTGTTTTATATTATTTTGTTCATTTTTATTTTATGATTATGTCACTATTACTCAATATTACTATTTTAACTTCTTTTCTTATATAAATATCTTAGGTCTGTAGTAATAAAAAGTGAAAGTATTTTGTCTTTTACTTTCTTCAATAATATACAGCTTAATTGATCTTAATTTGCATGTTCTATCATCTTATTGTTAAAAGAGCAAGAAGCAGCACATTGTGGCTTGATCGAGTGAAGAGGAAGAATATCGAGCAACAGTTCTTCCCATACCATGTGTGAACTCATTTGTTGGATATATATACACCAACGTAAGGGGGGAGTGTTCCGACTTTCTTTCTATGGTCACCAAAAATATCTTAGGCTGTAGTTAACTGATTTAATCTCAATAATCAAGGAATTCAAATTGTACACATATTATTATAAATTCACAAGGTTTTGAGCCAATATCAGATGCTATTAAGGACCAATTTCAGTCTCCTATTTAGGTAATGCAGGTATACCGTATACCATTTCCTTCTATTCATTTAATCAAGCCTCCCGAATTACCAAACTACTATAATTAATCCTCCTCCTTCTTTTTATCCTTTCCTTCTATCATAACACTTTTGAGTCAAAACAAAGAATCCTATCAAATAAACTGGGGGTACATTGCTAAACTGAGATTGCTAAACTGGAGGTACATTTCTCAGCATGTTCCCCAAAAGAAAGAGGATGAAAAATACAAAGAAAGCTATAAATTTGGAATACTTTTTCTGTATTTATCTCAAATTCATGAACAAGCAAAAAACTACAAAGTGTTCTCATGAAACATGGTAAAAAACCCTGTTTATCGGCATATATAAAAATAATGGAAGAAAAGATAAAAATCACAAGCCTGTCGATTATTCTTAGCTGACAACAATGTTGTCAATTGTGGATCATAGAATATAAGTATTTGTTCAAATTCTACTATGCTGCAGTGTTATACTATAGTGCTGCCATATCGTCTATTTGAAAACACTTAGTACTAAATAGAGTACTGCGGAACAATAGCGATTTGATCAAATTTCAATACGCTATAGTGATAATGGTATAGCGTCGCAACAGCGGCTACTCGCCAACACTGGCTGACAATCAAATGATCCGTTAGGAAAACAAATGAAATCAACTTAACCATTATTTATTAGGTGAAAAGAGCAATAAGAAAACATACCAACATTCACAAACGGTAAGATGAAAAAGAAATTGAGAGAAAGATCCACAAGAGAATTGACTGTGTCAGAACTGATGGCCCATAAAGGATCTCCCTACAATTCAAGGAAATAATCAGATATCAAATCACAAATAATAATAATATCAAGAAACAGAAGGAAAAAATATATGCATTACTATACAACAATTCAAAATTCCGAGATTTCCATTAGTGATTAATTTTCTTAAATCAAATAAGAAACACTGTCAGGAAGCTATTTTGGTCCTAACCAGAATTCCATTAGAACAGGAAGATTAAATCTTTGCAAACCGACCTGATAAATTTTGACCTTTTTCAAAGCATTGAGCTGAACAAGGCATCGCTCAAAGACTAATTTGTCCCATTCTCACTCTCAAAACAGTAAGGTTGAACGCAAAAATATCATATTGTTGAAGTTAACCTATCTTTACTATTACAAGTTTATCTTCCACCCCAAACTTCAGAATCATGCTTTCCAAACAGCCACTCATGTATTATCATTTACAGATCACCCTCAATCTCTCACAACAACTCCATTCCTCTCACTACTTTATTAAATCAGCAATCCACACTCTGAAAACTTGGCGGCAATATGAGACTTCAATACAAATGACTCATAAAACTAAAACATATTAATTCAAGACAGCACATCCAACACACGCTAATATGAAGCCGCACAAAAAAAGGAGTACTTACAGGAGCATACGGAAGCAAGAAGAGCCACAAAACATAGACAACCTCAGCAACCCACAATCCAATTTGGAGAACTCTCCTGAGATTGCCATCATTCTCTTTCAACGAAGAGGGCGTGACTGACACTGTGGGTCTTCGGCGACCAGCGAAGCACAAGTGGGTTCTGGAATTGGAAACGAGTGGTTTTACATAGAAGAGCGAATTGGTGGAGCTGAAAGGGTTGTGAATCGGTTTTAGTATGTGCCATTGGGAATGCTGATAGAGTGACGATTTTGTGGACAAATGATTGTGTGAGTGGAATGAGCATATAAATGTTGGAGACGACGTCGTCGCTGTTGTTATCATCGTCATAGTTTCAGAGAACCTTGGTCATTGCGACTCAAAGTTACTTCACTGCAACCACATAATGTAGATTAACAACGAATGTCATTATAGTAATTCTATTATAAAGCAAGGGCCATTTCTAGACTAACAGTATTTCTTGTCTTATCATAGGTTTCGAGTATCCTAATTTTTTTTCCCCCAAAAATACAAAAGGATGCCATGCATTCAGCAATAAGGGTGGACAAGAATGGTAGGCCCACCCAAAACCAACCAATCCTTATGTCAGGTGAATCGGGTTGACGGATGTGGAAAATGAATTGGATTGGTTATATACGAGTGGGTTCGGATTGTGAAAATTAGACTAGTAATTACCGAACCCGACCACACACACTCACACACATATATATATATATATATATAAATGGAGTTTGGACCACTAGAAATAGAGAGCATGATCCATTATATAAATGTGATAATAACAAACCTAACTTTAATTCTCATTTCTCTCATCCTGCCGCTTACTACCACTCATTCCATCACGAGAGCCATCATTTTCACTCTCAAAAGAGAACCAAGTTCTCAGGTAGGTTCTCCTTATCTTCTCTGTGTCTCATTTTTTCTTTTCTATCTTTGTCTCTCGTTTTTTCTCTTCTCCGTGTCTCTCATTTTCACATCTTTAAACTTACTCTTTGTTTTTTTAGTGATTTTTTTTTAATCTTTTTTCTCTTTTCAAAATTAGCGATTTGTAATCGGACAACCTTGATGGAGTGAATGAAGGGTTACAATCACACATCAACACGGTATTGTTAAGTCTTTTATGTTTATTGATGGTTATTTTTAGGGTTAAGGCGTCTTATTACGTAGGGTATATAGGTTTTGGTTTAAGTCTTACTGTTTTTCAATGTTTTGTTTCAAAAGTTAGGGTTATTTTGTTGTTGTTTTGTTTTAAGATTTAGAATTATTTTTAGGGTTATCGTGTCTTATTTCTTAAGACATTAGGGTTTTTAGGTTTTGGCTTTCTGCTTCCACCATTAAGATGTTCCTGTTTTTATAATGTATGTTTTTTTATATTTTTTTTAATATGTATAGTAGATGAAATAATTTTTCTAGAATAGGAATTACATAGATAATGATGATAATAATAAGTTGATATAGTTTTTAATTTTGAATCTTTCTAATTTGGTATTAAGATTTCTTTGTTTCCTGAATATTAATATACTATGGTCTTCACTTCTTCAATTTGGTATTAATTCTAGGTTGATGTTTTTGCAGGTTGATGGTTGAAGTGAAACACATTTTTTTGATTAATTTAATATTTTATTTGTAAATATAAATTGATATGTTGTACAATTTAAAAATTAAATCTTTGTTGTTATTCGCAACGTAAAAATGTGACAAAATAAATCTGAAACATAAATAATCATTTTTAAAGTTAGACTAAATTAGACTAAGTTCAAATTATAATTTGAATAGTTTACAAGTTCAATGTTCAAGAAAAAAATGAAATGAAAATAGTCTAAAACTAAAATAATTAATTAACAATTTATTTGGATAAAATTAAAAATTGAAAACATAAAAATGTTTATCAATGTTTAATAGACCAGTAGTGTTTAAGGACTCATAAAAAATAAAATGCACTTAATTATAAAAAAAAAAAAAACATTAGAACTTGTGAAATTTAAAATGGCCCATGTCCTGATGCCAACATTAGTACATGTACATCCTTCCAATATAAAATAAAAGTAGCCCAAAAGAAAGACATATGTATCCTGAGTGACAACCTTGTCTGATCATTCTATACATAACAAAAAACTATACGCCTCGAGTAATCTCTACGCGCCCCGTGAGATCCTCCTAACGTAGCTCCAATCAAGCATTCCCATCCATATTCCCATTCGTAGGGTACGAACCAGTAGGACCGCCCTGACTCTCATCTGAGGGCAAAGCCCAGATTTCCACAATAGTTGTAAAGGGTCACCAACCGAAATTAACAGTTAACAAATAACATATAAGTTTTCAAATGCACAAAATACCCCTTCCAACTTAGCATGCATCTTAAAAGGTTTTCCATATGCTAAAAGTTCATACAATGCTTACCAAATGATAATGAAATCAAAATAAAGTTCTCAATCCATCAAGTAATACATAACTAACCAATACATTGATAATCAATTGAGAAATCCATCATCTGACACAAAATAAGATTTCCTACTGTGCCAATCGATTGGGCAAATCGATTTCTTGAAAGTTTTTAGTAAAAATTGAACCCCAGACTTGCCTCAATCGATTGGAGCAATCGATTTCGAGAAGGATTGAGCCCCTGTATTGTTCAATCGATTGCGTAAATCGATTTCGTGAAAGACAGAGCCCCTGTGTTGGATCCAATCGATTGGGCAAATCGATTTTGGGAAAGAAAAGCCCCTGTATTGAATCCAATCGATTGAGCAAATCGATTTTGGGAAAGACAAGGCCCCTGTATTGAATCCAATTGAATCCAATCGAATCCAATCGATTTACCAAATCGATTTCTCAAATCATTTTGAAAAACATATTACAAAATCGATTGGGTAAATCGATTTCAGGAAGGACAGGGCCCTTGTAACTCATCAAATCGATTGGGTAAATCGATTTCCCTGTGTATTCTTTCAAAAATTCATAAACCAACTCAATCACAATTTGAATCAAAACACACCTATACATAATTTCAAACCATAACACTTAGCAAAATCAACACAATCATAATTTGAATCAAAAACACACTTACACATAATTTCAAACCATAACACTTAGCAAAATCAACACAATCAATTAATTTGAATCAACCACGACTCATGTGCCAAGCACCCTAATGCAATGCGTATATGTCAAAATGCATGGACTCGGAATTCCAAACCAAAACCCTCCTCAAAGAGCCGTAAATCATAATTGTACCGCCTATCGCAGAACAAAGTACCAATTACCGAGGTGCCACCTATCACGGGTTTGCACGATTTACTAAAGAGCGTAAACCACAAACGTACTGCCTATCATGGGCCCGTATCATTTACCAAGGTGCCACCTATCACGGGTCTGCACGGATTACTAAAAAGAACGTAAATTGTAAATGTACCGCCTATCACAGGCCAAAGTACTCTTTACCAAGGTGCCACCTATCACGGGTCTGCACAATTTACAAAAAACCGTAAATCGTAAAAGTACTGCCTATCACGGGCCAAAATACTATTTACCAAGGTGCCACCTATCACGGGTCTGCACAATTTACAAAAACGTAAATCATAAATGTACCGCCTATCATAGGCCAAAATACTATTTATCAGGGTACCACCTATCACGGGTCTGCACGATTTACAAAAAGCATGAAAATGCATGAGCATATACTGACTCCATCTACAACAATCGTTAAGTAAATGCAGATATTAAAAGATTCCCCATTTTCAATACTCATTTAACTTAAACGATTTTCACACCAAACATTAAGCAAACAAACATATTAAGAGATTCCTCATTCTTAATATTCTTTTAACTTAAACGGTTTTCAAAACAACATTAAGTAACCAAAACATTAAGAGATTCCCCATTCTTAACGCCCGGTTAGCTTAAACGATTTTCAAAACAAACATTAAGTAACCAAGACATTAAGAGATTCCCCATTCGTAACGCCCAGTTAATTTAAACGATTTTCAAAACAAACATTAAGTAAACAAGAAATTAAGAGATTCCCCATTCTTAATTCTCATTTGGCTTAAATGATTTTCCAAAACATTAGTAAACATAGATATTAAGAGATTCCCCATTCTTAATACTCATTTAACTCAAAACGATTTTCACAAACACACATTAAGTAAACAAGACATTAAGAGATTCGCCATTCTTAATACTCATTTAACTTAATGGTTTTCAAATTCCACACAAAACAAACTCAAACATATTATCAATCCACATCAAAAACACATCAATTCGTAATTGACACCAAAACACATCCAACCACTTTCCAACACAAAACATATCAATCAACAAACATCAAGTATGAACACGCCAAGTACGTTGAACACAAATCAACACGATAATTTCATTTATTCAAAATCACACATACATGAGGTAAATTCATTTTCCATGAAACAATCATCAATATAACCAAAACCTAGTGTATGATTTTACCTATAAACCTTAGATTCATTTTCCCCAAATCAATACTCCAACCCTAACAAAACTCTTTTCCGCACAACCACAGATAAGGCCCTAAATGCAAACTAAAAGTTTGGAAGGAGCCCTTACCTTAACGTTAGCTTTAACGTCGATTTACGGCACCACGATCAATTCCGGTAAAACTTTACTCGCGACGTCGCTTCCAAAGTTAGCTCACTAGCACCTTAGTGTAGTGGTGAGCAACTTTTCCTTCTATCCCTTCGCGAAACGAAGCTTGGATCCAGAAGAAACGGCGAGATTTGTGTTTGACGGTTTTGAAATCCCTAAACCGTTTTCCTTCGTTTTCGGATCAAAGAGGAAGAGTGGAGTTGAGAAATCCTTGTCCTATCACCCACTATCAATTTTCGAATCCAAAGGAAAGAAAAGAAAGCAAAAACGAGCAACAATGGGGGAAGGGAGAAGAATGGGTCACGCGAGGAAGAAGAAGAAATTTTTTGTTTTCTTTCTTTTCTTTTTCTTCCCTCTCCTTTTCTTTTCTTTCTTTTTCCTTCTTTTCCTTTCTATTTTCTCCTCTTTTCCGTCCACACAAAAATATATATTAATATAATTAACAAATATCTCAAAATCTTTAGATATTTATTAAATTACCCTTTCACCCATAACGCATTAAACTCTTCGTAAAAGATTCACCGCAGTTAATTTAATTTATTTATCAATGAGTAATTCTAATCGGGCTTCAAAATATCTTTTTGATCATATAAACTCCAAAATATTAATAACTTGGCTAAAAAGCCCTTGAGTTCAATACCAAAATCCAATAAAATACATAAGGTATAATTTAAAATTACGGGTCTTACAAGATTATTCTAGAATCATGTAGAATTTCCATTAGAAGTGTTTTAATTATTCTAGAAGTGTTTTAATTATAGAAAATTGTGGGAAGTATCTAGAAGTTGGTATTAATTAGGAAGCTCCTAGAAATGTGTCTAGAGTTTTCTATTTGTACCTTTAAATACCTACATGTACTTGACATTAAGCATCAAACATATTGAGAGTTTTCTATTAGAAATACCTTAATTTCTCTAACAAAGTGGTATCTAGATCTTGGTTGTGAGAGTTGAGAAATGGCGACTCGTGATTACACTGCTTTCCACTTTCCTCTTCTATAGAAAGTGAATTATGAAAAATCGTGCCTTCGCATGAAAACATTGCTTGGCTCTCAAGGTGTATGGGAGATTGTTGAAAAAGGCTATGATGAACCACAAGATGAAGAGGGATTGTTTCAAGTCGCGAAAGAGGCTTTGGCAAAAACAAGGAAGAAGGATCAACAAGCTCTTACTCTCATTCATCAATGTGTTGATGATTCTATGTTTGAGAAGGTTGTCGATGTTACAAATTCAATGGAACCTTGGAAGATTTTGGAAAAATCACAAGGCATTGACAAGGTGAAGAAGATAAGACTTCAATCTCTAAGGGGAGGTTTTGAAGCTTTGATGATGAAGGATTCTAAATCAATTTCAGATTATTGCTCAAGGGTGAAGACAATCGTTAATCAAATGAAGAGATATGGAGAAAAGATAGAAGATGTTCGTGTAGCTGAGAAAATTATTCGTTCCTTGACTCCTAAGTTTGATTATGTGGTATGTGTTATTGAGGAATTGAAAGATCTTGACTCAATGTCCATTGAGGAATTACAAGATTCATTGCAAGCTCATGAAGAAAGAATGAAGAAAAGGCAAGAGGATCCATTAGAGCAAGTTCGCAAGATCAAAGCTTCGTTGAAGGATAATAAATGATTCAAGAGTCAAAACGGACATGGACATGAACAAGGAAGAGGACAGGGACGCGGTCATGGCCAAGGAGCAAGAGGAAGATGTTTCAATCGTGAATCAAACTATGAAGAAAGAAGTCACTCATCACCAAGAGTTCTTGGAAGAGGAAGAGGTTATAGCTTTGATCAAAGTGAAAGGAGGTATGAGAAATCTAAAGTTGAATATTATAATTGTAATGAATTTGACCATTTTTCGTGGAATGTCGCAATGCTACTAATCAAGAGGAAGAAGAGGCTAATCTTATTAACGAAGATAAAGAGTCACCTTTGTTGCTAACACTCAAGGAAGAAGAGAGAGATGTTAATAGTTCATGATACTTGGACAATGGTGCATGTAACCATATGTGTGGATGCAAAGAGAAATTTTTGGAGCTTAATGAAAAGATGAATGGAAATGTTTCCAACTCATCAAAAGTGAAAATTGATGGGAAAGGTACGATTGTAATCTCTTCTAAAGATGGGAGCCATAAGTTGATTAGTGATGTATAATATGTGCCTAAATTAAAGAGTAATATTTTGAGTTTGGGTCAACTTCTTGAAAAAGGATATGAAATTCTCATGAAAAATAAACATCTTTGGCTTAGAGATCAAAATAACAATTTAATTTTTGAAGTTCTTATGTTGAAAAATAGAATGTTTATCTTGAACCTAAGAACTATTGAAGCAAAATGTTTGAAGATGAGTGTCCAAGATGAAGCATGGCGTTGGCATATGAGGTATGGCCACTTGAACTTTAGTGCACTTAAAATTATGGAAGAAAATATTATGGTGAAAGGGATGGCCTAGTTCAATAATACAAATCAATTGTGTGAAGGTTGTCTTCTTGGCAAGCATACTAGAAAAAGTTTCCCTAAAGAATCTACATCAATAGCAACTAAGCCACTGCAACTTGTGCATACTTACTTGTGTGGACCAATAAATCCATCTTCATTTGGTAAGAGTAAATATTTCATTCTCTTTATTGATGATTTTAGTAGAAAAACTTGGGTTTATTTCTTATAACAAAAATCAGAAACTTTTGTTGCTTTCAAGAACTTCAAAGCTCTTGTAGAGAAGGAGAGCGATCATGAAATCAAAGCATTGAGATCTGATCGAGGAGGTGAATTCACTTCGAAAGAGTTTAATGAATTTTGTGCAACTCATAGAATTCGTCGTCTATTGACAGTTCCAAGATCTCCGCAACAGATTGGAGTGGCAGAGAGAAGAACAAAACTATTTTGAACATGGCAAGATGCATGCTAAAATCCAAAAGGATGCCAATAGAGTTTTGGGCTGAAGCAGTTTCTTGTGCGAGCTATTTGGAAAATCGCTCTCCAACTTCAAATGTCAAAGACCAAACTCCTCTAGAAGCATGGAATGGAAGGACGCCTAGTGTTAATCATTTGTGTGTCTTTGGGAGCATAGCATATGCACATCTGCCACAACAAGAAAGATCCAAACTTGATGATCGAAGCAACAAATATGTCTTTGTTGGCTATGATCCACATTCTAAAGGTTACAAGTTGTACAACCCATGCAATAATAAAGTAATGGTGAGTCGTGATGTTGAATTTGATGAAGATGCTACATGGAATTGGGAGGATCAAGAAGAAACAAACTATAATTTTCTTCCATATTTTGAAGAAGATCAAGAGGCCACAACATTAGTTCAAGATGCAACTCCACCTTCTTCACCTCCGTCTTCACCTACTTATCTAGATGAAAGTTCAAGCAAGAGACCTAATAAGATGAAAGATATAAAAGACATTTATGAAAGGTCAATTGAAATTATTCTTGACCTTGAAGAGTTGTATTGTCTTTGGGAGGATAGTGAACCATTAAATTATGGTGAAGCAGTGAAAGATAAAAAGTGGAGACAAGCCATGGACGAGGAGATCAATTCAATTGTGAAGAACAATACTTGGGAATTAACAACTCTTCCAAAAGGCCATGAAACAATTGGAGTCAAATGGGTGTACAAGGCTAAAAATAATGCTAATGGAGATTTTGAAAAATACAAAGCAAGACTTGTTGCAAAAAGCTACAAACAAAAACATGGAGTTGACTATGAAGAAGTTTTTGTACCAGTTGCTCACATGGACACTATTCGTTTGTTAATCTCCGTAGCAGCTCAAAATAAGTGGAAACTTTATCAACTTGATGTAAAATCAGCATTTCTAAATGGCTATCTTGAAGAAGAGGTCTATGTTGAGCAGCCAATGGGGTACGTGATTAAAGGACATGAAGATAAAGTTTTGAGATTAAGAAGAGCGTTGTATGGATTAAAGAAAGCACCAAGAGCAAGGAATAGTCTCATCGACAAATACTTCCAAGACAATGGGTTTGTTCGTTGTCTCAATGAATATGCTCTTTATGTCAAAGTTTGTGATAACGGAGATATTTTGATTGTTTGTCTCTATGTGGATGATCTTATATTCACTAGAAACAATCCAGGTTTGTTTGAAGAGTTCAAAAAGGCCACAAGGCTGGAGTTCGAGATGACTGATATCGAGCTCATGTCATACTACGTAGGCCTAGAAGTAAAGCAATTGGAAGAAGGTATATTTATTTCTCAAGAAAACTATGCAAAGGAAGTTTTTAAGAAATTTAAAATGTTTGATTGCAATCCGGTGAATACACCAATGAAGAGCGGATTGAAGTTGTCAAAGTGTGAAGATAGACAAAAGGAAGACCCTTCTTTTTTTCGAAAGCCTCGTTGGAAGCCTAAGATACTTAAAATGTACAAGACTTGTCATTCTATATGCGGTTGGAGTAGTGAGGTGTTTCATGGAAGTTCCTACTACTACACACATGAAAGTCATTAAGAGGATACTTCGCTACATTCAAGATACGCATGATTATGGACTATTTTACTCTTCTTCTAATGATTTTAATTTTTTTGGATTTTGTGATAGCAACTTTGCGGGAGGTATTGATGATAAAAAGAGTACTAGTGGCTTTATATTTTTCATGGTAGACTTGTTTTTTCATGAAGCTCAAAGAAGCAACCAATTGTCACATTTTCAACATTTGAGTCAGAGTATGAAGCAACTACTTCTTCCACTTGTCATGCCATTTGGCTACTGATATTTATATAGACAACAAGTCGACACAAGCACTTGCAAAGAATCTAGTGTTTCATGATTGTAGCAAGCACATAGACACAAGGTACCATTTCATTAGAGAATACATTACCGAGAAAGAATTTGAGCTTAAATATGTAAAGACTCAAGATCAAGTTAAAGATAGTTTTAAAAAGCCGTTAAAATTTCAAGACTTTCAAAGGCTAATAGCAAGACTTGGAATGAAGAATAAAATTTCAAATTAAGGGGGAGCAATGTTATTACTAATTTGAAATTAGATCATTCTAGAACCATGTAGAATTTCCATGTAAGAATTTAGAAGTGATTTAATTATAGAAAATTTTGAAAAATATCTAGAAGTCGGTATTAATTAGGAAGCTCCTAGAAATGTGTCTAGAGTTTTCTATTTATATCTATAAATATCTACTTGTACTTGACATTAAGCATCAAGCAAATTGAGAGTTTTCTATTAGAAATACGTTCTTTTCTCTAACATTTATTTTATAATGTAAAATAGTATATTTAATTTTAAATCGTTTTATATTAGTTGGATTGTCCTGTCATTTAACTATATGATTGTGGTATGCGGGTTCTGCTGATCGCAAGGAACTTAGATTCTAAAAGTAAATTAATAGTCTTTTTAGTTTTGTTTAAATCTAACTTAGGACCTTTTAAGTTTTTTTTTTATTTTTTATTTTATCTCGAATTAGTCATTTAAGTTACATTTTATTTGCACTGTTAGTCTTTCATCTCAATTTCGACAACAATTAGGATTTAGCTGGATGACCAAAAGGAAACTTCAATATTGTTGATGAGATAAAAATTTGAATATCTAGAAATTTAGATATATAAGGAGATGCACTATCTAGATGAACCTTTAACATATGTAGTTAACAGTATGATATTATGTGCTTCATGTGTAGACCCCAAATATACATGACATCTGTAGTATGTAAAGAAAAAAGCAGTGTTCTTTTGTGTTTGTTAGAATTTATTGCATGATTTTATTATCCTTTGATTGTATATCTTCATAGGTTCATTGCTAGTATTCTTAGTCAATACTAGTTGATAGCTTTGAATGTAACTATTATATCATTATGATAAAAAAAATGTGTTTGATTTTTTTTTAAACACACAAAAATCGTATTTTACATGTATTAGTAGTGGTTCGTCATTTTTCCAAATGTGCCGTTACTTTTTTTTCATCAAAATTCGGTGTGTACACTATTCCAGATATGCAATAACCAAATGCATTTTTTTTCCAGCGCGAGCCACCACAAAAAACTATCCTATACCACCGCACAATCTTTTGGAAAGCACAATGACATTTTACGCACCGCCAAACTCTACCACACATGTTGCTACTCTCTTTGCGTGTGAGCCACACGCGCCTCTGCAAACACTACATGTGATGTAGTCTTCGGTCATCAGTTTTTAACTTCAGCCGCCACTTCAGGCCTGCTAATACCTCCTCTTGATGGGAGTATCCCATTTTTTAATTTATATTTGTCAATTGTCCTATTTTGAAAAAAATTCTCAAATTGTCCTACTTTTTGTTTTTAATAGAAAGTCTTTCTTTGGAGAAGCGACCTCCGGAAGAGTTTTTGGGGAAGCGACCTCTAACTACTCTTTTTTTTTTATTTTTTTTTAAATTAATTATTATTACAATTATTATTTTAATTATTTAAAAAATAAAATACTAATATTAAATTAAATTGAAATACATTAATAAAATATAAATAAAATTTATAATTTAATTATTATTAGAATAAATAATTATTATACGTATAATTGAAAATTATTATTATGAAAATTATTAATTTAATTATTTAAAGAATAAAAATACTAATAATAAATTAAAAAAATACATTAATGAATTATAAATAAATATTATATTTTTATTATTGTTATTATTATAATAAATAATTATTATACTTATAATTAAAAATTATTATAATTAAAATAATTAAATAAATATATATATATATATATATATATTATATTATATTATAATAGTGGATTGTGACACACCTTAACACATTGATTACAACAGAAATGCGGAGAGTCACGAAAGATCATCCAAAGAGCAAACGCATTAGAACAGAAATGAAGAGTACAAAGAGAGTACCAAGAAAATGCAGATTATATCGGATCTTTGGTCATACTAGTAAATATTGTTCAAACGCTGCTGGCACATCTACTCAAATTTGATGTATTTTTATTATTAATTTAATGTATTTCATTTAATTTTCATGTTAGCAATATAAATTTCTTTTCATTTAATTGTTATTATTATTTAATTTTTATTATCATTTAGTTTTTTTTTAAACTTATAATATATGTATATATATATATATATATATTTATTTAATCATTTTAATTATAATAATTTTTAATTATAATTATAATAATTATTTTTTATAATAATAAAAATAATAAAAATATAACATTTATTTATAATTTATTAATGTATTTTTTTAATATATTTTTAGTATTTTTATTTTTTAAATAATTAAATTAATAATTTAAATGTTTTAATTATAATAATTTTAATAATAATAATAATAATAATTAAATTATAAAATTTATTTATAATTTATTAATGTATTTTAATTTAATTTAATATTAATATTTTATTTTTTAAATGATTAAATTAATAATTGTAACAATAAACAAT
>JBBPBS010000330.1:3224115-3256715 GCA_037974835.1 Cicer judaicum
AACAATTTTTCAAAAAAAAAAAAAAGAGGAAAGGGTAGTTGGAGGTCGCTTCTCCCCAATGAGAGACTTCCTATTAAAAATAAAAAGTAAAACAATTTGAGAATTTTTTTTTAAAGTGGGACAATTGAGGAATATAAATTAAAAAATGTGATATTCCCATAAAAAAAGTCACATTCTGAAGTTATTTTCAATTTTTGGTAATTTTCTAGCAACCTTTTTTCTTTCGTCTCACATAGATTTTCATGTCTGGGGCCAAACCTGCTAATACCTCCTCTTCCTATTCAGTTTCACTACTCTTCTTATGATCCCTTGCAAAAATTGGTAAGTGCTACCACATTATGGGAGTCTCATATAATAGGTCTTGATGAACATGATTGATGGACAAGAAATTGTGATGAGTTATTCAACCATTGAATGGAAGAAATTGGTGAAGATGGTGATGAACTTTTATAATTTTAAATTCTAAAAAATGATATTAACCACTCATTCTATTCCTCCATAATAATTAAAATATTATTCTCCAAAATACTCATATTACTATACTAATAATTTTCACTAAAATAATTAGATTGAATATATAAATAAAATATTAAAAATTTATCTTGGTTTGTTGATAGAGACTCTTTATTTTCTATCAAGAGTCGGTGTCATGTCTATTGAAAAAAAAAACAAAGGATTTCATGCCCTCCAGTACCAATAAACCACTACTATCACATATTCTCTCTACTTGTACTATCACTGTGAACAGAGCTTACAAAAACCAAGACTGATTGCAAACTCATTTCACTTTCCTCTTCATTCTAATCTATTTTATTTTCACAAAACAAACTTGTTTCAAAAATGGATCACCGTGGGAATGACACCTTAGCTACAACGGAGGCACCATGGTGAAAACTATTTTGACGTCTTTGATTCATCTTTTTCTTCTTGGTTAGTCATTTCTCCACTATATATCCACTATTTGGGTTTTTCCTTCACCTTTAACGTCAATCATAAATTTTGTTTAATTATAATATATATTTTGTTTAAATATTCACTATGTCTATGTCAATAGCGCATGATTGGAGAAATAAGATATAATGTGTTCTGTAACACTCTAAATTTTATAATAAATTATATATTTTATTAATTGAACAGAATTTTAAATAATTAATTTGATGTTAAAATTATTTTAGAATATATATTGATAAATTTTGTGATTAATTTTCATTATATGGGTGCTTTCTATGAAGTGCTAGCTTGATACATATTATATTAAATGAGTGATATAAATAATAAATATTATAGTTTATTATTTTATATATTTTTCTATAATTAATAGTATTTTAGTGTTATATTTTAAAGATTATGATTTTATACGATTTTAAGTGTATAAGTGAGTTAATAATTAATGTGATATTTTTTTATATGTTTGACTAATGTTAAGTGTGCACATATTTATATTTTAATTATTTCTACGTATCTCTTATTTTAATTATTTACTTTAATTATCTTGTGATATTAGTAATGTTGTGTTTGAGTTCCTTTATTTTTTAAATATTTGTTATGGTATTGTGATTTTATATCTAATTATTATGATTTAGTAATTAATATAAAATATTGATGTTATATTTATTTATTTTAAAATTTTGACTATTCTCTAATATGATGGTATTATTATAATGTGAGTATTTTGTGAAATAGGTATAATTATAGAGATATGTGACAATAGCTTGGGAGAGAAAGAAATCAACAAACACAACAAACTAGATTATAGTTTCGCATCGATGATCAATAACTGTCCCATAAAATGTTTTATGTTTTCATTCAAATTTCAATATCTTTTTTCATACATTTAGTTAGTCTGTTAAACACATTTTCTCAGATTTTTAACATTTTCAATTTCTCTCTAAAATACCTAACTTTTTTATTAATAAAATTTCTTATTTTGCACCGTTCTTCTTCATTGTAAGTCTGATTTGGATGAAACTATTACATAAGCGATCGTGCAAAAAGTGGCTATATTATCTACTGATAGGTGATGATTGATTTAATTTCTTTAAATGTGTGCTATTTGATGTTATTGAGATATTGAGTGTCAAATTAATTTTATGTATATGTTTGATTAGATAATGTTATGACATGTGATAATAAAATATGGATGTGTTGTGATAATTTTATGTGATAATGATATATGATTAATAATTTTGATTTTATAAATTTGTGATACGTTTATGTGATGAGGTATGATTGATGATAGTGATGCTATAAATTTGTGATGAGTTTATGTAATGATGAGGATTTATGATAGTGATTTTATAAATTTTGGATGAAAATATTGAAGTAACCCCATAATTGATGAAACAATGGTGATTCTAATTTGTGTTTGAGATGATGGTCTTAATGGAGTATCATAGGCCAAAAAGGGGAAAAATATATATTTAGTATTTGTGAAGTGGAAATTACTTTGTCATCATATAGGTAGGGTCTGACAAGCCTTGTGATTCCAAGGAAGTACCACTCAACGAGCTTGATCGTGGCAGTCTATTGTTGAGCCTTAATGAATGATTTTTATAACTTGGAGGTAGCACTCCAAATGTCGGGAGCTACCATGCAACACATGTTTACCTTGATTGTCGCATATATGTGTCTCGAGTTGAGTTGAGGGGATATATGAGGACATGGCCAATTTGAATTGTCAGGCCACCGGGATGGTGGCATAATATCAAGTCTCATATCCAGTACTTTTGTGTTAGAACTGTACCATATTGTGAAGTACAATTTATGCTCATTCATAACATTGCATTTTCTTGTGATTTATTTGGGATTTAGGGTGTCACAAGTTGATTTTAGTAAAATTGTTTTATATTCTTATTTGATACAATCATTTTAGATATATTTTTATAATAATTCTAATTAAGAAAAGTTAATACGATTTTGTATTAAAAATTAATATTTAGTTTTATGTTTTGTGCAAATTTCTTTTGGGCTGCATTTAAACTTTTAATTTCACTTAGAATAGATAACTTTTATATTCCATTTTAACCATATAAACAACAATTACGTTGTATACGATACTTAACACACACACACATATATATATATATATATATATATATATATTTTGAAGTTAGATTTATTCATATTCAGTTTGTTGAAAATATATGATTTGTGCATATTATATTTTTTTTTTCAATGTCAAAAGTTTTAAATATTGTTGGCTTTAAATATATAATCTAATTTACATGGACATCATTATTTGTAAATAATATGGTACCATATTTTAAGATTTTATTATGAAGGATAAATAATTTATTTTATTTGGATTGCTTGTTGTGTCTGCTAATTATTTGTTGCGATGATCGATAACATGAGATGCAAAATTGATAAGATATTCATATTCAATGTCGTTGCAGAGTTCCTTGTGCCTTGTCACGTTGTGCAGAATCTCAAATTGAGGTATGTGGTAAGAATGAGTTTGAATCCATGAGTGTATATTAAGTGAGATGAACGGGAATACCGTATTTCCAACTATTCATTTGGGGTTTGCTAGATATGACTGAAACGCTTTGAGTAATAATTGACTAATGAGAAAACTTCAATTTTGTGAGGTTAAAATATGAATTAGAAACTCTTATAGGATGTTGTTTGATTTGATTTTGAAGATCGTGTGGTAGTTGAATTATTGGAGAATTGAGAATTTAATGTATTATGCACTTTGTTTATATCCATCCTTGATTGTGATATGATATAAAATATGATGAATTGTAATTGTTTGCATTGCAATTGACGTGGTGTGTGTGACTGATCTAGTATTATTATCTATGAGTGAAAACCCAATGTTGTTGGAGTTTGTGTACTATGATGATAGATCTTGAATATAATTATATGACTATGGAAATATGCAATGACGATGTAATGAATTGTAATTGCAATGACGATGTAATGAGTTTGTCAGACCCATCGATGATTGAATTGTAATTGTTGACTTGTGATGTTACCAGCTTGATGAATATCAAGAAATGCATATTGTGTTAATTGAATAGCGACGAATTTGACATGTGCCTATGATGGTTATCTTAATAGATTGAGTAACCTAGGTCAATGAGGGGGAGAAAATAGATGTTATTTCTTTGAAGTGGATATTATTTTGTCATAATATTGGTAGGGTCTGACAAACTTAGTGATATTGGGAAGTACAACAGAATGAGTCTGATCGTGGCGGTCTATTATTGAGCCTTAAAGGAAGATTGTTAGACGTTAGAGATATTCAGGTGACAATTTCGTAGGTGACTTGGAGGTAGCCCTCCAAATATCAGTAGCTACAATGCCACACACGTTTAGAGTATAAGAGCATAGTATCAAGCCCAGATTTAAATTGATACAATAATAATCAATTGGTACCAGTAACAATAATAATCAAGGTAAAAAATTGATACAATCTACAACATCAGGTAAGTCAACACACAAGTCAAGTAATGTTATGTATGCTCTTATACTCTAGACTCATCCTCGTTCATTGGTACCATTCTAACTCCGAAGTACTTGGTTAGGAGGATTGATACTATGCCACGACACATCTGGACGGACAATTCAAATCGGTCATGTAGCTGTCGACATATGGAGTGTTACCTCCAAGTAACCTAGGAATGCCCCACCTGAATACCTCCAAGGTATAACAATGTTGTCTTAAGCATCACTCTCTTCAATCATACCACATCACACACATTTATCACAAGTTTATAATATCATAATTATAAATCACACACCATCATCCTCACATAAAATTATCACAAAGCATCCATATTTTATGATCACATCACATAAACTCATCTATTCCAACATATACATAAAATTCATTCTATACCCAATATCACAATAATATCAAATACGACACATTTAAAGACACTAAATCAATCAACATATTTCAAATATTTATATTCTATATTTTAATATCACAATTTCCATATTTGCACATTAATTAATTTATCCCTCAAATGGTTATTGCCATACATAGTGAGCTCTCAATAAATCGTTGGGAAATACACTTTTCCCATTCATATCACAATATATTATACTCATGATTTCAAACGCTCTCACACCCCTTACCTTATTTCGACGCTTTTACACATGAATATGATGAAACGAGCCAACAACCTTTGTTCTTTGGCATTTTGTCATTCAATCGATCTAATTCGAAAATGTATGGGTAAACGTTAAAAATAAGTTATGAGAAGACACTCTAAAAACTAATTTCGAAGTTCGGTCGAGGAAAGTTACCATAATACATTAATAATCAAAACTCTTATATTCAAAATGATCACTATCATAATACTTATTTTTGAAAATACTCAAATTAAAATATTAACATCATTATAGAATATTTTAAATTATAAAACAAACCACACTTTATATCAGTTATTACATAATAATAAATATATATAATATCACAATATCATAATACATATAAAAATAAGGAAATCAAACACAACCTTACGAATATCCCAAGAATTTTTTTTATAAAGTAAATAATTAAAATAAGAAATACTTAGAAATAATTAAAACATAAATATGTGCAAACTTAACATTAGTCAAACATACAAGAAAATATCACATTAATTACCAACTCACATATACACGTATAATCATCTAAAATATTATTCTTTAAAATGTTTACACTAAAATACTATTATTTTTAGAAAATACATAAAATACATAAAAAATCATAAAATAAAATATTTATTATTTGCATCATTCATTTAGACAAATATGTATCGATTCACACATCATAAAAAAAAACACTTATAAAGAAAATTAATCATATATATTCTAAAAATACCTTTAATGCCAAATTAATTATTTAAAGTTGAATATTATTAATAAAATGATTATGCTGCTGATTTTTTAAACAACATTGAAACATACCGATCAGATATAACAAAGGTGGCTGAATGAATTGTGTCAATCACACGAAGTTTAATTCTATAGCGAGGGGAAACATTCACAATATGTTTGTTACATTTTCCATAATAATATATGAGCTCATCAGGGATTACTTTCTTATTGCACCCGCATGTTGTGTACCACCAGTCAATTGTGTCAACGACATGTTTCATAGTGCCTATGACGATAAAAGATTACTCCTAGCAATGAATACAAATTAAAAATGTATCGAATCAATTGAAAATAAAAAATAATAATTTATTTTGATCATAATTATGTGTTTGAAAGAAATAATTTACAGGTTAAAAAATATGTTATAAATAAATAATAAATGAATAATTAATCATAAAAAAATACCTGTATGTATTTATGGAAAATGTTAATATGGAAAATAAATGCGAATTATGTTAGACTTAATGTAAAATATAGAAGATAGTGATTATGTATCTATTAATATAACTACAAATGCAATAGACTATTTTATAATAGTTTTTTTAAATATAAATATTTTTTAATGAAATATTAATCAATGGGTTTAATATGTTTAATTATGATTCGATTGATATCATTTATTTGATTTAATTTGTTATTATTATGAATATGAATTTATTAGTTTATAGATAATAAAATTATTCACCACGTCACACTCTTTTAGAGCATCCATTATTTTAATCAGAATAAGTTTGAGGATCTCTTCTTCTTTACTATCCGTTGACGGATCTAGTATAAAAAGAGAAATATATTTTATAGAGAAATACTATAAACTTTCGATCTATAAGATCATAAACCGGTATTTTACTAGTTCAATATAATACAAAAATGAATTATTATTAACTTTTTTGGTTATGAATATCGCTAGCCAAAACTACAATATTTGAAAAATTAATTACATTAAATATCGTAAATCAAGATTAGTTTTACTATAAATTGAATTTTCTATATCGAGTAAAAATAAAGTATTCAATTGAATAAAATCTTGACTATAGTTGAATTTACTTTGTTGAATATTTAAGAAACGGTTATTAATTATTTATACTCATACAATCTTATCTTAAATAATTTTTTTTTATGTATTTGCATTCTTTCCAAAAATAACGCTATAAATCTATGATTTTCTTCAATCAATTATTGCAACTTTCATATATTAAAGAATATTCACTTTTAAAGAAAAGATTAATCGAAGGTGCAATGTCTTTATTTATCCATAAATTACTTTTGATATGTGTGTTCACGTTGTTGTTCATGCAAAATGTTCTTGGAAAACGTGTGACTATGACTAATGGAATTAAAACCAGCTTAACTGTTCATTGCAAATCTGCTGATGATGATCTTGGAGTTCATGTTCTTAAATTTGAAGAAAGTTATGGTTTTTTGTTTGGAGATAGCTTTTTTGGCAAAACACAATTCTATTGTTCCTTTAAGTGGAATGGCGAATTGAAATTGTTTGACGTATATATTCAAGGTGATTTTTGTGATTATTGCAATTATCTTATAAAGGAAAGAGGACCGTGTGAGATTAGTAGATGGTATCAATGCTATAAGTGGAATAAGTAATCATAATGTGTTACACATTTGATTATTTTCTTAAATAATGTATTTGAGGGTATGATCCTAAATTTTATAATAAATTATTTTTAAGTGAAATATATTTTTAAATAATTAATTTGGTGTTTAATTTATTTTAGATTATATGTTGATCAAGTTTATGATTAATTTTCTTCATCCATGTGTTATAAATAATATGCTAATTTTATATATATTTGATTAAATGAGTAATATAAATGACAAATATTTTTTTTATTGTATATATTTTTCAAAAAATAATAGTATTTTAGTGTAATATTTTAAAAAGTAAGATTCTAGGCAAGTTTTTATCTACGTGCGCGTTCATAATTATTGTGATATTTTCTTATGCATTTAACTAATGTTAAATGTGCACTTAATAATATTTAATTATTTCTAAATACCTTGTTTTAATTATTTATGTTATAAATAATTATTATGAGATATTAGTAATATTGCTTTTGAGTTTATGTATTTTTATATATTTTCTATGGCATGGTAATTTTATGCATATTTATTGTTATTTAGTAATTAATATCAAATGATTGATGTCATATTTATTTATTTTATAATTTTGACTATTCTATAAAGATAATACTATTTTTATGTGATTATTTTGTAAAATAGTATAGTAATAATTGTAGTTATAATTTTGAATATAAGAGTTTTGGTTATTAGTGTATTTTAAAAAATTAATTATTTTATTTTATAAAATAACAGTTTCTAAATATTAACAATATTTTAGTAATGAAATTTTATTATAAAAAAAGTATTAAAGAAATTAGTTTTGTTAATTATTGGTTTTATTTTATTTCAAAAAAATAAAATAAAAGAAAGGTATAGAATGTGTTTAATGGATTAAACAATATACAGGAGTAAAAGGTAGTTAAATAATAATAATAATAATAATAATAATAATAATAATAATAATAATAATAATAATAATAATAATAATGAACACCAAAAAAGGAAAAAAAGGGGAGACCGGTTTCCATCATCTTCTTCTTCGTATACACCACCTCATCCATAATCTATTTCCTCTTCATCTTCTCTCTTCAACTATGACTATTATAGTGGGTGTCGTCGAAAACCGAGACCACATTTCTGATCGTTTTGAACTCCTCTTTCACTCCTAACCTAAAAAATGAAAGAAAAAGAGACAACATTATTTGTATATAATAATCGTATATTATATGGTACCTTATTTTAAGATTTTATTATGAAGGATAAATAATTTATTTTATTTGGGTTTCTTGTTGTGTCTGCTAATTATTTGTTGCAATGATCGATACCATGAGATGCAGAATTGATAAGATATTCATATTCAGTGTCGTTGCAGAGTTCCTTATGCCTTGTCACGTTGTGCAGAATCTCAAATCGAGGTATGTGGTGAGAATGAGTTTGAATCCATGAGTGTATATTAAATGAGATGAACGGGAAAACCGTATTTCCAACTATTCATTTGGGGTTTGCTAGATATGACTGAAACCCTTTGAGTAATAATTGACTAATGAACAAACTTCAATTTTGTGAGGTTAAAATATGAATTAGAAACTCTTATAGGACGTTGTTTGATTTGATTTTGAAGATCGTGTGGTAGTTGAATTAATGGAGAATTGAGAATTTAATGTATTATGCACTTCGTTTATATCCATCCTTGATTGTGATATGATATAAAATATGATGAATTGTAATTGTTTGCATTGCAATTGACGTGGTGTGTGTGACTGATCTAGTATTATTATCTATGAGTGAAAACCCAATGTTGTTGGAGTTTGTGTATTATGATGATAAATCTTGAATATAATTATATGAATATGGAAATATGCAATGACGATGTATACTTGTTGACTTGATAATTTACCACCTTTATGAATATCAAGAAATGCATATTTTGTTAATTGAATAGTGATGAATTTGACATGTTCCTATGATGGTTATCTTAATGGATTGAGTAACCTAGGTCAATGAGGGGGAGAAAATAGATGTTATTTCTTTGAAGTGGATATTGTTTTGTCATAATATTGGTAGGGTTTGACAAACTTAGTGATGTTGAGAAGTACAACAGAATGAGTATGATCGTGGCGGTCTACTATTGAGCCTTAAAGGAAGATTGTTAGACGTTAGAGATATTCGGGTGACAATTTCGTAGGTGACTTGGAGGTAGCCCTCCAAATGTTAGTAGCTACCATGCCACACACGTTTAGAGTATAAGAGCATAGTATCAAGCCCAAATTTATATTGATACAATAATAATCAATTGGGACCAGTAACAATAATAATCAAGGTAAAAAATTGATACAATCCACAACATCAAGTAAGTCAACACACAAGTTAAGTAATGTTATGTATGCTCTTATACTCTAGACTCATCCTCTTTCATTGGTACCATTTTAACTTCGAAGTACTTGGTTAGGAGGATTGATGCTGTGCCACGACACATCTGGACGGACAATTCAAATCGGTCATGTAGTTGTCGACATTTGGAGTGTTACCTCCAAGTAACCTAGGAATGCCCCACCTGAATACCTCCAAGGTATAACAATGTTGTCTTAAGCATCACTCTCTTCAATCATACCTAATCACATAAATTTATCACAAGTTTATAATATCATAATTATAAATCAAACACCATCATATAAAATTATCACAAAGCATCCATATTTTATGATCACATCACATAAACTCATCTATTCCAACATATACATAAAATTCGTTCTACACCCAATATCACACTAATATCAAATACGACACATTTAAAGACACTAAATCAATCAACACATTTCAAATATTTATATTCTATATTTTAATATCACAATTTCCATATTTGCACATTAATTAATTTATCCCTCAAATGGTTATTGCCATACATAGTGAGCTCTCAATGAATCGTTGGGAAATACATTTTTCCCGTTCATATCACAATATATTATACTCATGATTTCAAACGCTCTCAATGAATCGTTTGCGTTTAGGGACTTATATGTGGTTGTGTGGGAAACAATTTTGTTAGGGTTGAAGTATTGAGATTCGTGGAAAATGAATATAACCCATTTATGTATGATTTTGAGTAAATGAAGTTGTTGTGTTTGAGTGGTATGTTGTGGTGATTTGTGTTCATCGTATTTGTCGTGTTCATGATTAATGCTTATGAAATTTGATATATTTATGATTGGATTTTTGTTGAGAAATGAATTGATGTGTTTTGATGTGGATTGATAGTATGTTTGAGTTTGTGTTGTGTGGAATTTGAAAACCATTAGAGTTAAATGAGTATTAAGAATGGGGAATCTCTTAATGTCTTGTTTACTTAATGTTTGTTTTGAAAATCATTTAAGCTAAATGAGTATTAGGAATGGGGAATCTCTTAATGTCTTGTTTACTTAATGTTTGTTTTGAAAATTATTTAAGTTAAATGAGTATTAAGAATGGGGAATATCTTAATATCTCTGTTTACTTAATGTTTTTTTTTAAAATCGTTTAAGTTAAAAGAGTATTAAGAATGGGGAATCTCTTAATATTTCTGTTTGCTTAATGTTTGTTTTGTAAATCGTTTAAGTTAAATGAGTATTAAGAATGGGGAATCTCTTAATGTCTTGTTTACTTAGTGCTTGTTGTGAAAATCGTTTAAGTTAAATGAGTATTAAAAATGGGGAATCTTTTAATATCTGCATTTACTTAACGATTGTCGTGGATAGAGGCAGGGTATGCTCAGGCATTTCATAGTGATAGTGGTAACTGAGATGATGCCATGTGATTTGTTGGTTCATCTGATCCATGGGCCACGAGATGATTCCATGTGATTTGTTGGTTCATCTTGTCCATGGGCCACGAGATGATTCAATGTGATTTGTTGGTTTATCTTATGCTTGCGGGGATTGTCGCGTCAAGGTGATTCCATGTGATTTGTTGGTTCATCTTGTTCGTGTAGGGATTGTCGCGTCAAGGTGATTCCATGTGATTTGTTGGTTCATCTTGTCCGTGTAGGGATTGTCGCGTCAAGGTGATTCCATGTGATTTGTTGGTTCATCTTGTCCGTCTGGGTATTGCGTTGTAACTGTTAAGCGTTATGTTTTGAAATTGTGTGTAAGTGTGTTTGATTCAAGTTTATGATTGAATGTTTGAACTTGAGATGTCATTGTGATTGTGTTGATTTTACTAAGAGTTATGTTTTGGGAATTGTGTGATAGCATGTTTGATTGCAAAATTATTTCGAAGCTCTTGATGTTGTGGTGATTGTGTTGAAAATGCTAAGTGTTATGTGTTTGGAGTTGTGTGTGAATGTGATTGAGTTAGTTTATGAAGTTTTAGAAAAACATTCAGGGAAATCGATTCCCAAATCGATTTGGTGAAAAGCCATTCATAAAATCGATTTGCCAATCGATTTGATGAGTTACAAGAGCTCAACCAATTTGACAAAATCGACTTGGAAATCGATTTGGTGAAAAGCCATTCATAAAATCGATTTGCCAATCGATTTGATGAGTTACAAGAGCTTAGCCAATTTGACAAAATCGATTTGGCCATACGGGAACTCAGCAAAACTAACAAAATTGATTTGGAAATCGATTGGCTTTAATACAGGGGCTCAATTATTCATTCAATCGATTTCCCAATCGATTGAATTAAGCCAATAGTTCAAATTTCACTAGAAACCTTTAGGAAATCGATTTGGAAATCGATTGGATTAGTAGAAATTCTTAATTTGAGTTAGATAATCGATTGCTCAATTGATTTATCAATGTTTTGATGAGTTATGTATTACTTGATGGATTGAGAACTTTATTTTGATTTCATTTTTATTTGGCAAGTATTATATGAACTTTTAGCATATGGAAAACCCTTTTAAGGTGCATGCTAAGTTGAAAAGATATTCTGTGCATTTAAAAACTTAAATGTTATATGTTAACTGTTAATTTCGGTTGGCGACCTTTTACAACTATTGTGGAAATCTGGGCTTTGCCCTCAGATGAGAGTCAGGACAATCCTACCGGTTTGTACCCTATGGATGGGAATGTAGATGGGAATGCATAACTGGAGCTATGTTAAGAGGATCTTACGGGGCACGTGGAGATCACTTAGGGTGTATAGCTTTAGTTTTTTTTGTTTGTAGAATGATCAGATTAGGATGACATAGAGGGAACGGATGTCTTTCTTTTGGATTACGTTATTTTGAACTTGAAAACTGTATCTTTACTAATATTGTCAGTATGACATCTTATTTGGATGGGTTTCATGTATCATTTGTTGTTGTGTAAATACTTTGGGTTCATATTGCAAGAGAACTATTCCGCTGCATATCAATTATATTGACTTAAACATTTATCAAAAGGTGTTTTCCTTATTTACTTATTTGTTTTATGAATTATGTGCCAGCTCTCGGCCACCACTCGGACAGAATGAGTCTGATCGTGGCGGTCTACTATTGAGCCTTAAAGGAAGATTGTTAGACGTTAGAGATATTCGGGTGACAATTTCGTAGGTGACTTGGAGGTAGCCCTCCGAATGTTAGTAGCTACCATGCCACACACGTTTAGAGTATAAGAGCATAGTATCAAGCCCAAATTTATATTGATACAATAATAATCAATTGGGACCAGTAACAATAATAATCAAGGTAAAAAATTGATACAATTCGCAACATCAGGTAAGTCAACACACAAGTCAAGTAATGTTATGTATGCTCTTATACTCTAGACTCATCCTCTTTTATTGGTACCATTCTATCTTCGAAGTACTTGGTTAAGAGGATTGATACTGTGCCACAACACATCTGGACGGACAATTCAAATCGGTCATGTAGCTGTCGACATTTGGAGTGTTACCTTCAAGTAATCTAGGAATGCCCCACCCGAATACCTCCAAGGTATAACAATGTTGTCTTAAGCATCACTCTCTTCAATCATACCTCATCACATAAATTAATCACAAGTTTATAATATCATAATTATAAATCAAACACCATCATATAAAATTATCACAAAGCCTCCATATTTTATGATCACATCACATAAACTCATCTATTCCAACATATACATAAAATTCATTCTAGCCCCAATATCACAATAATATCAAATACGACACATTTAAAGACACTAAAGCAATCAACACATTTCAAATATTTATATTCTATATTTTAATATCACAATTTCCATATTTGCACATTAATTAATTTATCCCTCAAATGGTTATTGCCATACATAGTGAGCTCTCAATGAATCGTTGAGAAATACACTTTTCCCGTTCATATCACAATATGTTATACTCATGATTTGAAACGCTCTCAATGAATCGTTTGCATTTAGGGACTTATCTGTGGTTGTGTGGGAAAGAATTTTGTTAGGGTTGAAGTATTGAGATTCGTGGAAAATGAATTTAACCCATTTATGTATGAGTTTGAGTAAATGAAGTTGTTGTGTTTGAGTGGTATGTTGTGGTGATTTGTGTTCATCGTATTTGTCGTGTTCATGATTAATGCTTATGAAATTTGATATGTTTATGATTGGATTTTTGTGGAGAAATGAATTAATGTGTTTTGATGTGGATTGATAGTATGTTTGAGTTTGTGTTGTGTGGAATTTGAAAACCATTAGAGTTAAATGAGTATTGAGAATGGGGAATATCCTAATGTCTTGTTTACTTAATGTTTGTTTTGAAAATCGTTTAAGCTAAATGAGTATTAAGAATGGGGAATCTCTTAATGTCTTCTTTACTTAAAGTTTGTTTTGAATATCGTTTAAGTTAAATGAGTATTAAGAATGGGGAATATCTTAATATCTCTGTTAACATAATGTTCGTTTTGAAAATCGTTTAAGTTAAAAGAGTATTAAGAATGTGGAATCTCTTAATATTGCTGTTTGCTTAATGTTTGTTTTGAAAATCGTTTAAGTTAAATGAGTATTAAGAATGGGGAATCTCTTAATGTCTTGTTTACTTAATGCTTGTTGTGAAAATCGTTTAAGTTAAATGAGTATTAAAAATGGGGAATCTTTTAATATCTGCATTTACTTAACGATTGTCGTGGATAGAGGCAGGGTATACTCAGGCATTGCATAGTGATAGTGGTAGCTGAGATGATGCCATGTGATTTGTTGGTTCATCTCATCCATGGGCCACGAGATGATTCCATGTGATTTGTTGGTTCATCTTGTCTATGGGCCACGAGATGATTCCATGTGATTTGTTGGTTCATCTTGTCTATGGGCCACGAGATGATTCCATGTGATTTGTTGGTTTATCTTATGCTTGCGGGGATTGTCGCGTCAAGGTGATTCCATGTGATTTGTTGGTTCATCTGGTCTGTGTAGGGATTGTCGCGTCAAGGTGATTCCATGTGATTTGTTGGTTCATCTTGTCCGTGTAGGGATTGTCGCGTCAAGGTGATTCCATGTTAAAACTTTGGAGTTTGGGCCACTAGAAATAAAGAGCATGATCCATTATATAAATGTGATAATAACAAACCTAACTTTAATTCTCATTCTCTCATCCTGCCGCTTACTACCACTCATTCCATCACGAGAGCCATCGTTTTCACTCTCAAAAGAGAACCAAGTTCTCATGTAGGTTCTCCTTATCTTCTATGTGTCTCATTTTTTCTTTTCTATCTTTTTCTCTTCTCCGTGTCTCTCATTTTCACATCTTTAAACTTACTCTTTGTTTTTTTAGTGATTTTTTTTTTAATCTTTTTTCTCTTTTCAAAATTAGCGATTTGTAATCGGACAACCTTGATGGAGTGAATGAAGGGTTACAATCACACATCAACACGATATTGTTAAGTCTTTTATATTTATTGATGGTTATTTTTAGGGTTAAGGCGTCTTATTACGTAGGGTATATAGGTTTTGGTTTAAGTCTTACTATTTTTCTATGTTTTGTTTCAAAAATTAGGGTTATTTTTTCGTTGTTTTGTTTTAAGATTTAGGATTATTTTTAGGGTTATGGTGTCTTATTTCTTAAGACATATGGCCTTCGGTTTGGTTTTTGTGTTTTGGTTTAAAATTTAGGGTTTTTGGGTTTTGGCTTTCTGCTTCCACCATTAAGATGTTCCTGTTTTTATAATGTATGTTTTTTTTTTATATTTTTTTAATATGTATAGTAGATGAAATAATTTTTCTGAATAGGAATTACATAGATAATGATGATAATAATAAGTTGATATAGTTTTTAATTTTGAATCTTTCTAATTTGGTATTAAGATTTCTTTGTTTCCTGAATATTAATATACTATGGTCTTCACTTCTTCAATTTGGTATTAATTCTAAGTTGATGTTTTTGCAGGTTGATGGTTGAAGTGCAACACATTTTTTTGATTAAATTAATATTTTATTTGTAAATATAAATTGATATGTTGTACAATTTAAAAATTAAATCTTTGTTGTTATTCGCAACGTAAAAATGTGACAAAATAAATCTGAAACATAAATAATCATTTTTAAAGTTAGACTAAAATAATTAATTAACAATTTATTTGGATAAAATTAAAAATTGAAAACATAAAAATGTTTATCAATGTTTAATAGACTAGTAGTGTTTAAGGACTCATAAAAAATAAAATGCACTTAATTATAAAAAAAAACATTAGAACTTGTGAAATTTAAAATGACCCATGTCCTGATGCCAACATTAGTACAAACAAAAAACTATATGTATCCTGAGTGACAACCTAGTCTGATCATTCCATACATAACAAAAAACTATACGCCTCGAGTAATCTCTACGCGCCCCGTGAGATCCTCCTAACGTAGCTCCAATCAAGCATTCCCATCCACATTCCCATCCGTAGGGTACGAACTAGTAGGACCGCCCTGACTCTCACCTGAGGGCAAAGCCCAGATTTCCACAATTGTTGTAAAGGGTCACCAACCGAAATTAACAGTTAACAAATAACATATAAGTTTTCAAATGCACAAAATACCCCTTCCAACTTAGCATGCATCTTAAAAGGTTTTCCATATGCTAAAAGTTCATACAATGCTTACCAAATGATAATGAAATCAAAATAAAGTTCTCAATCCATCAAGTAATACATAACTGACCAATACATTGATAATCAATTGAGAAATCCAACATCTGACACAAAATAAGATTTCCTACTATGCCAATCGATTGGGCAAATCGATTTCTTGAATGTTTTTAGTAAAAATTGAACCCCAGACTTGCCTCAATCGATTGGAGCAATCGATTTCGAGAAGGATTGAGCCCCTGTATTGTCCAATCGATTGGGTAAATCGATTTCGTGAAAGACAGAACCCCTGTATTGGATCCAATCGATTGGGCAAATCGATTTTGGGAAAGACAAGCCCTTGTATTGAATCCAATCGATTGAGCAAATCGATTTTGGGAAAGACAAGGCCCCTGTATTGAATCCAATTGAATCCAATCGATTTACCAAATCGATTTCTCAAATCATTTTGAAAAACATATTACAAAATCGATTGGGTAAATCGATTTCAGGAAGGACAGGGCCCCTGTAACTCATCAAATCGATTGGGTAAATCGATTTCCCTGTGTATTCTTTCAAAAATTCATAAACCAACTCAATCACAATTTAAATCAAAACACACCTATACATAATTTCAAACCATAACACTTAGCAAAATCAACACAATCATAATTTGAATCAAAAACACACTTACACATAATTTCAAACCATAACACTTAGCAAAATCAACAACATCGTAATTTGAATCAACCACGACTCGTGTGCCAAGCACCCTAATGCAATGCGTATATGCCAAAATGCATGGACTCGGAATTCCAAACCAAAACCCTCCTCAAAGGGCCGTAAATCATAATTGTACCGCCTATCGCAGAACAAAGTACCAATTACCGAGGTGCCACCTATCACGGGTCTGCACGATTTACTAAAAAGCGTAAACCATAAACGTACTGCCTATTATGGGCCCGTATCGTTTACCAATATGCCACCTATCACGAGTCTGCACAGTTTACTAAAAAGAACGTAAATTGTAAATGTACCGCCTATCACAGGCCAAAGTACTCTTTACCAAGGTGCCACCTATCACGGGTCTGCACAATTTACAAAAAACCGTAAATCGTAAAAGTACCGCCTATCACGGGGAAAAGTACTATTTACCAAGGTGCCACCTATCACGGGTCTGCACAATTTACAAAAACGTAAATCATAAATGTACCGCCTATCACAGGCCAAAGTACTATTTATCAGGGTGCCACCTATCACGGGTCTGCATGATTTACAAAAAGCATGAAAATACATGAGTTAATACTGACTCCATCCACAACAATCGTTAAGTAAATGCAAATATTAAAAGATTCCCCATTTTCAATACTCATTTAACTTAAACGATTTTCACGCCAAACATTAAGCAAACAAACATATTAAGAGATTCCCCATTCTTAATATTCTTTTAACTTAAACGGTTTTCAAAACAACATTAAGTAACCAAAACATTAAGAGATTCCCCATTCTTAACGCCTGGCTAACTTAAACGATTTTCAAAACAAACATTAAGTAACCAAGACATTAAGAGATTCCCCATTCTTAACGCCCAGTTAACTTAAACGATTTTCAAAACAAACATTAAGTAAACAAGAAATTAAGAGATTCCCCATTCTTAATTCTCATTTGACTTAAACGATTTTCTAAAACATTAGTAAACAGAGATATTAAGAGATTCCCCATTCTTAATACTCATTTAACTCAAAACGATTTTCACAAACACACATTAAGTAAACAAGACATTAAGAGATTCCGCATTCTTAATACTCATTTAACTTAATGGTTTTCAAATTCCACACAAAACAAACTCAAACATATTATCAATCCACATCAAAAACACATTAATTCGTAATTCACACCAAAACACATCCAACCACTTTTCCACACAAAACATATCAATCAACAAACATCAAGTATGAACACGCCAAGTACGTTGAACACAAATCAACACGATAATTTCATTTATTCAAAATCACACATACACGAGGTAAATTCATTTTCCATGAAACAATCATCAATACAACCAAAACCTACTCTATGATTTTACCTAAAAACCTTAGATTCATTTTCCTAAAATCAATACTCCAACCCTAACAAAACTCTTTTCCGCACAACCATAGATAAGGCCCTAAATGCAAACTAAAAGTTTGGAAGGAGCCCTTACCTTAACGTTAGCTTTAACGTCGATTTACGGCACCACAATCAATTCCGATAAAACTTTGCTCGCGACGTCGCTTCCAAAGTTAGCTCACTAGCACCGTAGTGTAGTGGTGAGCAACTTTCCCTTCTATCCCTTCGCGAAACGAGGCTTGGATCCAGAAGAAACGGCGAGATTTGTGTTTGACAGTTTTGAAATCCCTAAACCGTTTTCCTTCGTTTTCGGATCAAAGAGGAAGACTGGAGTTGAGAAATCCTTGTCCTATCACCCACTATCAATTTTCGAATCCAAACGAAAGAAAAGGAAGCAAAAACGAGCAACAATGGGGGAAGGGAGAAGAATGGGTCACGCGAGGAAGAAGAAGAAGTTTTCTATTTTCTTTCTTTTCTTTTTCTTCCCTCTCCTTTTCTTTTCTTTCTTTTTCCTTCTTTTCCTTTCTATTTTCTCCTCTTTTCCCTCCACACAAACATATATATTAATATAATTAACAAATATCTCAAAATCTTTAGATATTTATTAAATTACCCTTTCACCCATAATGCATTAAACTCTTTGTAAAAGATTCACCGTAGTTAATTTAATTTATTTATCGATGAGTAATTCTAATCGGGCATCAAAATATCTTTTTGATCATTTAAACTCCAAAATATTAATAACTTGGCTAAAAAGCCCCTGAGTTCAATACCAAAATCCAATAAAATACATAAAGTATAATTTAAAATTACGGGTCTTACATTACTACCCCCCTAAAATTAGTTTCGTCCTCGAAACTATGTGTCGATAAATAACTCTGGGTGTTGTGCTCTCATCTTTCTCTCTAGTTCCCAAGTCGCATCTCCAGTAATTGGGTTCTAAATCACCTTGACCAACAAAACATCCTTGGTCCTCAATCGCTTAATCTTCCTGTCATCAATTCTCACAGGTGGTACTTCGAAAGACAAGTTATCCTTTAGCTGGATTGTGTGTGGTTCGATCACATGAGATGGATCCGCAAGATATTTCCTAAACTGTGACACATGAAACATGTCATGAATATTGGACAGTATCGGAGGCAATGCAATTCGATAAGCAACAGGCCCAATTCGTGCAAAAATCTGATATGGCCCAATGAATTTCGGAGTCAACTTCTTCGATTTCAATGCTCTACCAACTCCAGTAGTAGGTGTGACTCTTAGAAACACATGGTCACCCTGTTCAAATTCAAACAGTCTGCGACGCTTGTCCGCATAACTCTTCTGACGATCCTGTGAAGTCTTCATTCTATCCTTGATCTTCCTTACCTTAGCTGTAGTCTGTTGCACCATCTCTGGTCCGACAATCATATTTTCACCGTCCTTATACCAACACAAGAGCGTTTGACACTTGCACCCATATAAAGCTTCATATGGTGCCATCCCAATACTTGCGTGGAAACTATTGTTGTAGGTGAACTCAATCAACGGAAGTACATCATCCCAACTTCCTCTATCATCTAATACACAAGCTCTCAATAGATCTTCCAAGGACTGATTCGTCCTTTCAGTCTGTCCGTCCGTTTGTGGATGGTAAGCTGAACTCAATCGTAGTTTCGTTCCCAACGCTTCGTGCAATGCTCCCCAAAAATGTGACGTGAACTTTGGATCACGATCTGATACAATACTCGATGGTACCCCGTGTAGCCTCACAATTTCAGCAATGTAAATCTCTGTTAGCTGATCTACCTTATAAGTGGTCTTTACTGGAAAAAAGTGTGCGGATTTAGTCAGTCGATCCACTATCACCCATATAGAATCATTCTTTCTCCTCGTCTTAGGCAGTCCAATTATAAAATCCATGGAAATGTTGTCCCACTTCCATTCAGGTATATCTAAAGGTTGCAACATCCCAGCAGGTCGTTGATGTTCCACCTTCGCTTTTTGACATGTTAGGCAAGTCGATACATACTCATGCCTCTTCATTCCTGGCCACCAATAATTATGCCTCAAATCCTGATACATCTTTGTCGTTCCAAGATGAATACTCAACTTACTCTTATGAGCCTCTTCTAAAATCGCTTTCCTCATATCTGCAATTTCTGGTACCCAAATCCTACCATTACATCGCAAAATATTATCTGATCCAATCTTGAATTATGTGGTCTTCCCTTGCACTATTAGGTTCCTTTTCTCTTGAATTAAGGCGTCATCTTGAGAATTTGCAATGTCTTCAAGTAGTCCACTCGAAATCTTAATCATTCCAAATTTCAAAATTCCCGGTGCAAACTCTCCGTTCAAGTGTAGGTCTCTAAAAGCATCCCACAACTCTTGTTGTCTAGCCATAATTGTAGAAGATACCGACACACTCCTTCTACTCAACGCGTCAGCCACTACATTGGCCTTCCCAGGGTGGTAATGCAGTGTGAAATCAAAATCCTTGAGAGTTTCCATCCATCGCCTCTGGTGCATGTTCAATTCCTTCTGATCAAACAAATATTTCAAGCTTTTATGGTCACTGAACACTGTGAACGTGCACCCATATAAATAGTGCCTCTAGATCCTCAATGCAAAAACAACCGCCGCAAGCTCCAAATCATGAGTAGGATAGTTCCTCTCATGATTCTTCAATTGCCTTGAGGCATAAGCCACAACTTTCTTGTGCTGCATCAGAACACATCCCAACCCTTGGTGAGATGCATCACAATAAACTTCATAGGGTTCATCTGCTTGCGGTAACACCATCACTGGTGAGGTCGTCAATTTTCTCTTTAGTAATTGAAAATTTTCCTCACACTTCTCCGTCCATGCGAACAGTTGATCTTTTCTGGTAAGTTGTGTCAATGGAGTCACAATCTTAGCAAAACCTTCAATAAACCTCCTGTAGTACCCTGCCAGTCCTACAAAACTTCGTATGTTAGTGACAGTCTGAGGCTGTTTCCAAGCAAGAATCGCCTCGATCTTAGCCGAATCTACAGCGATTCCTTCCTTGGTTATCACATGTCCTAAGAAATTCACTTTCTCTAGCCAAAATTCACACTTTGACAGATTGGCATACAATTTCTTCTCGCGTAAAATCTCAAGAACTTGACGTAAATGTTCTCTATGCTCCTCTTCAGTTCTTGAATAAATCAATATATCATTAATGAACACCACAACAAATTTATCAAGGAATGGATTAAAGATTCTGTTCATGTAGTCCATGAAAATTGCTGGTGCATTGGTAACTCCAAACGGCATCACGAGATATTCATAATGTCCGTAACGGGTTCTGAAAGCAGTTTTCTGAATATCTCATTCTCTTACTCAAATCTGATGGTAACCCGACTTCAGGTCAATCTTCGAAAATACCGCGGCCCCCCTTAATTGATCCATTAAATCATCAATGTGTGGCAAAGGATAACGATTCTTAATAGTTGCCTTATTAAGCTATCTGTAATCTACACATAACCGCGAGCTTCCGTCTTTCTTCTTAACTAGTAAAACAGGAGCTCCCCATGGCGATACACTTGGTCTAATAAATTTCTTCTTCAACAAATCTTCAATTTGGCCCTTGAGCTCATTTAATTCCGATGGTGACATTCGGTACGGCGCAATCGAAATTGGTCCCGTTCTTAGGTGCAAATCAATGAAAAACTCCACTTCTCTTACCGGTGGCAATCCTGGAATTTCTGTTGGGAATACATCCCGGTACTCTTTGACAAGAGTCACATCTTCTATGTTCACATTTATCCTTGCCTCCACATTAGCCAGAGACAAAAACTCATGAGTCCCTTCACTTAGCGACACTTGGAGTTTGTTAGCGGCTAAATACTTAACAACTCCTGGTTCGGGGCAAAGAAACAATTTACGAGCACAATCCAAGATCACATAATGATAAGACATCCAATCCATACCGAGAATGACCTCGAGTGATTGTAGAGGTAAACAAATCAAATTAACCAAGAAATCCCTATTATGAATAGTCATTTGACAATGTAAACATGCAGAATTTACTGTCAAAGTCTTAGCAGGTGTGGAAGCAACCAAATCAAAAGGTAAAGCAGACACAGATAACTTCAACCGATTCACACAATCCATAGCAATGAAGGAATGGGTTGCCCCCGAATCAAATAGTGCATTTAGAGTGTTACCTGCAATCTCACAGTCACATTGAATCAGATTGCCAGATGGATTCCCCTCTTCAGCACTCACACCATAAATGCGTCCTCTAGCAGTAGGAGGAGTAGCCCTAGCTACATTCACAACTGGTTCCACCTTTGGAGCCGCGCAATCCTTTGCCATGTGTCCTGGTTTCTGACAATTGTAGCAGGTGAGAGTACTAGGGGTACAGGCGTTAGCATAATGTCCCTCTTCCCCACATCGGAAGCATCGAACCACTCGTCCCAGTTGTCTCCCGAAATTCTGGTTCCCTGGGCGATTCTGCCCACTGTTGTTATTTTGTGGTCGGTTATAGGGTTTAGCAAGTTGTTTCCCCTTGTTGTTCTGATAATTCACCCGATTGGGCCCTCCAACACTAAAATTTGCTCCTCGGCTAGCCCTCTTATTCTTCATATCCTCAACTTCCCTACATTTTTCCACAAGAACTTGGAAACGTTGAATTCCCAAGGGCAAGACGGAGTCTTGAATCTCATACTTTAGTCCGTGTTGGAAACGATGACACCTGAACGGTTCATCAATCTCTCCACGGAAAAACCTAAAGTGTCTTGATAGGGATTCATACTTAGCGGCATATTCGCCCACGATCATGTTTCCCTGCTGCAGTTTCAGGAAATCATCACCCAGTTTAGTCCTGGTGCTCATCGGGAAGTATTTGTCTAAAAACTTCCTTTTGAACGATTCCCAGTTCACCTCCTCGTGGGCGGACCTCATCAACAAACTTGTACTCCTCCACCAGTACTCCGCATCCCCTAACAGCATATAAGTGGCATAGTTGACGTTCACTGCCGCCTGACAGTTAATAATTTCAAAGATCTTCTCCACTTCTTGGATCCACTGATCCGCTTTCTCCGAATTCTCATCCCCCTTAAACTTGGGAGGATTGTAACGACGGAAATCTTCCAACCCTCTTGACTCTGCAGCACAGATCTCTCTTTCCCTCTTTTCGAGATCACATTGAGTCTTAGCAGCAGTCTGTGCAACAACGGCAGCAGCCATGTTATTCATAGCCTCCGCCATTTGATCATCCATGTCAGCATTGGCTCTCGGAGCATCGTCCCTTCTTGGCGGCATGGTTTCCCTATAAAACCATCATCAAATAGAATCTTAACACTACTTCAATAATTCTAAAATTAGCTTCCGACCACATCAACACATAATAATTATTTCGGACTTGACCACTCAAACCACCTAAACCGACGCATGATCAGACGACAACTCCCAACCTATAGGTTGACCTACAATCTATAACCAAAGGTTCCACAGCCCCCAAAGAAAACCAAACCAAAGCTCTGATACCACAAATGTAACACCCCGTTTTTCTTAGCGAGGGTGTATTTTTTTTTTTTTAAAAAGAAATTAAAATACAACACAGAATTAAATAAGGTAAAACCCTTGGATAAATAATTGAGTCATTATAATTTACAAACAGCGGAAAAGTTTTCTTTTTCAAAATATAAATCCAAAGCAAGTCCTGATGCCAACATTAGTACATGTACATCCTTCCAATATAAAATAAAAGTAGCCCAAAAGAAAGACATATGTATCCTGAGTGACAACCTAGTCTGATCATTCTATACATAACAAAAAACTATATGCCTCGAGTAATCTCTACGCGCCCCGTGAGATCCTCCTAACGTAGCTCCAATCAAGCATTCCCATCCACATTCCCATCCGTAGGGTACGAACCAGTAGGACCGCCCTGACTCTCATCTGAGGGCAAAGCCCAGATTTCCACAATAGTTGTAAAGGGTCACCAACCGAAATTAACAGTTAACAAATAACATATAAGTTTTCAAATGCACAAAATACCCCTTCCAACTTAGCATGCATCTTAAAATGTTTTCCATATGCTAAAATTTCATACAATGCTTACCAAATGATAATGAAATCAAACTAAAGTTCTCAATCCATCAAGTAATACATAACTGACTAATACATTGATAATCAATTGAGAAATCAATCATCTGACACAAAATAAGATTTCCTACTGTGCCAATCGATTGGGCAAATCGATTTCTTGAAAGTTTTTAGTAAAAATTGAACCCCAGACTTGCCTCAATCGATTGGAGCAATCAATTTCAAGAAGGATTGAGCCCCTGTATTGTCCAATCGATTGGGTAAATCAGTTTCGTGAAAGACAGAGCCCCTGTATTGGATCCAATCGATTGGGCAAATCGATTTTGGGAAAGACAAGCCCCTGTATTGAATCCAATCGATTGAGCAAATCGATTTTGGGAAAAACAAGGCCCCTGTATTGAATCGAATTGAATCCAATCGATTTACCAAATCGATTTCTCAAATCATTTTGAAAAACATATTACAAAATCGATTGGGTAAATTGATTTCAGGAAGGACAGGGCCCCTGTAACTCATCAAATCGATTGGGTAAATCGATTTCCCTGTGTATTCTTTTAAAAATTCATAAACCAACTCAATCAGAATTTGAATCAAAACACACCTATACATAATTTCAAACCATAACACTTAGCAAAATCAACACAATCATAATTTGAATAAAAAACACACTTACACATAATTTCAAACCATAACACTTAGCAAAATCAATACAATCGTAATTTGAATAAACCACGACTCGTGTGCCAAGCACCCTAATGCAATGCGTATATGCCAAAATGCATGGACTCGGAATTTCAAACCAAAACCCTCCTCAAAGGGCCGTAAATCATAATTGTACCGCCTATCGCAGGCCAAAGTACCAATTACCGAGGTGCCACCTATCACGGGTCTGCACGATTTACTAAAAAGCGTAAACCATAAACGTACTGCCTATCACGGGCCCGTATCGTTTACCAATGTGCCACATATCACGAGTCCGCACGGTTTACTAAAAAGAACGTAAATTGTAAATGTACCGCCTATCACAGGCCAAAGTACTCTTTACCAAGGTGCCACCTATCACGGGTCTGCAAAATTTACAAAAAACCGTAAATCGTAAAAGTACCGCCTATCACGGGCCAAAGTACTATTTACCAAGGTGCCACCTATCACGGGTCTTGACAATTTTCAAAAACGTAAATCATAAATGTACCGCCTATCACAGGCCAAAGTACTATTTATCAGGGTGCCACCTATCACGGGTCTGCACGATTTACAAAAAGCATGAAAATGCATGAGCATATACTGACTCCATCCACAACAATCGTTAAGTAAATGCAAATATTAAAAGATTCCCCATTTTCAATACTCATTTAACTTAAACGATTTTCACGCCAAACATTAAGCAAACAGACATATTAAGAGATTCCCCATTCTTAATATTCTTTTAACTTAAACTGTTTTCAAAACAACATTAAGTAACCAAAACATTAAGAGATTCCCCATTCTTAACGCCCGGCTAACTTAAACGATTTTCAAAACAAACATTAAGTAGCCAAGACATTAAGAGATTCCCCATTCGTAACGCCCAGTTAATTTAAACGATTTTCAAAACAAACATTAAGTAAACAAGAAATTAAGAGATTCCCCATTCTTAATTCTCATTTGACTTAAACGATTTTCCAAAACATTAGTAAACAGAGATATTAAGAGATTCCCCATTCTTAATACTCATTTAACTCAAAACGGCGAGATTTGTGTTTGACAGTTTTGAAATCCCTAAACCGTTTTCCTTCGTTTTCGGATCAAAGAGGAAGAGTGGAGTTGAGAAATTCTTGTCCTATCACCCACTATCAATTTTCGAATCCAAAGGAAAGAAAAGGAAGCAAAAACGAGCAACAATGGGGGAAGGGAGAAGAATGGGTCACGCGAGGAAGAAGAAGAAGTTTTCTATTTTCTTTCTTTTCTTTTTCTTCCCTCTCCTTTTCTTTTCTTTCTTTTTCCTTCTTTTCCTTTCTATTTTTGCCTCTTTTCCCTCCGCACAAACATATATATTAATATAATTAACAAATATCTCAAAATCTTTAGATATTTATTAGATTACCCTTTCACCCATAACGCATTAAACTCTTCGTAAAAGATTCACCGCAGTTAATTTAATTTATTTATCGATGAGTAATTCTAATCGGGCATCAAAAAATCTTTTTGATCATATAAACTCCAAAATATTAATAACTTGGCTAAAAAGCCCCTGAGTTCAATACCAAAATCCAATAAAATACATAAGGTATAATTTAAAAATTTACGGGTCTTACATGATTATTCTAGAATCATGTAGAATTTTCATGTAAGAATCTAGAAGTGTTTTAACTATAGAAAATTGTGGGAAGTATCTAGAAGTTGGTATTAATTAGGAAGCTCCTAGAAATGTGTCTAGAGTTTTCTATTTGTACCTATAAATACCTACATGTACTTGACATTAAGCATCAAACATATTGAGAGTTTTCTATTAGAAATACCTTCCTTTCTTTAACAAAGTGGTATCTAGATCTTGGTTGTGAGAGTTGAGAAATGGCGACTCGTGATTACACTGCTTTCCACTTTCCTCTTCTAAAGAAAGAGAATTATGAAAAATGGTGCCTTCGCATGAAAACATTGCTTGGCTCTCAAGGTGTATGGGAGATTGTTGAAAAAGGCTATGATGAACCACAAGATGAAGAGGGATTGTTTCAAGTCGCGAAAGAGGGTTTGGCAAAAACAAGGAAGAAGGATCAACAAGCTCTTACTCTCATTCATCAATGTGTTGGTGATTCTATGTTTGAGAAGGTTGTTGATGCTACAAATTCAATGGAAGCTTGGAAGATTTTGGAAAAATCACAAGGCATTGACAAGGTGAAGAAGATAAGACTTCAATCTCTAAGGGGAGATTTTGAAGCTTTAATGACGAAGGATTCCAAATCAATTTCAGATTATTGCTCAAGGGTGAAGACAATCGTTAATCAAATGAAGAGATATGGAGAAAAGATAGAAGGTGTTCGTGTAGCTGAGAAAATTATTCGTTCCTTGACTCCTAAGTTTGATTATGTGGTCTGTGTTACTGAGGAATCGAAAGATCTTGACTCAATGTCCATTGAGGAATTACAAGATTCATTGCAAGCTCATGAAGAAAGAATGAAGAAAAGGCAAGAGGATCCATTAGAGCAAGTTCGCAAGATCAAAGCTTCGTTGAAGGATAATAAATGATTCAAGAGTCAAAACGGACATGGACATGAACAAGGAAGAGGACAGGGACGCGGTCATGGCCAAGGAGGAAGAGGAAGATGTTTCAATCGTGAATCAAACTATGAAGAAAGAAGTCACTCATCACCAAGAGTTCTTGGAAGAGGAAGAGGTTATAGCTTTTATCAAAGTGAAAGGAGGTATGAGAAATCTAAAGTTGAATATTATAACTGTAATGAATTTGACCATTTTTCTTGGAATATCGCAATGCTACTAATCAAGAGGAAGAAGAGGCTAATCTTATTAACGAAGATGAAGAGTCAACTTTGTTGCTAACACTCAAGGAAGAAGAGAGAGATGTTAATAGTTCATGATACTTGGACAATGGTGCATGTAACCATATGTGTGGATGCAAAGAGAAATTTTTGGAGCTTAATGAAAAGATGAATGGAAATGTTTCCAACTCATCAAAAGTGAAAATTGAAGGGAAAGCTACGATTGTAATCTCTTCTAAAGATGGGAGCCATAAGTTGATTAGTGATGTATAATATGTGCCTAAATTAAAGAGTAATATTTTGAGTTTGGGTCAACTTCTTGAAAAAGGATATGAAATTCTCATGAAAAATAAACATCTTTGGCTTAGAGATCAAAATAACAATTTAATTTTTGAAGTTCTTATGTTGAAAAATAGAATGTTTATCTTGAACCTAAGAACTATTGAAGCAAAATGTTTGAAGATGAGTGTCCAAGATGAAGCATGGCGTTGGCATATGAGGTATGGCCACTTGAACTTTAGTGCACTTAAAATTATGGAAGAAAAGATTATGGTGAAACGGATGGCCTCATTCAATAATACAAATCAATTGTGTGAAGGTTGTCTTCTTGGCAAGCAAACTAGAAAAAGTTTCCCTAAAGAATCTACATCAATAACAACTAAGCCACTGCAACTTGTGCATACTTACTTGTGTGGACCAATCAATCCATCTTCATTTGGTAAGAGTAAATATTTCATTCTCTTTATTGATGATTTTAGTAGAAAAACTTGGGTTTATTTCTTATAACAAAAATCAGAAACTTTTGTTGCTTTCAAGAACTTCAAAGCTCTTGTAGAGAAGGAGAGCGGTCATGAAATCAAAGCACTGAGATCTGATCGAGGATGTGAATTCACTTCGAAAGAGTTTAATGAATTTTGTGCAACTCATAGAATTCGTCGTCCATTGACAGTTCCAAGATCTCCGCAACAGATTGGAGTGGCAGAGAGAAGAACAAAACTATTTTGAACATGGCAAGATGCATGCTAAAATCCAAAAGGATGCCAATAGAGTTTTGAGCTGAAGCATTTTCTTGTGCGAGCTGTTTGGCAATCGCTCTCCAACTTCAAATGTCAAAGACCAAACTCCTCTAGAAGCATGGAATGGAAGGACGCCTAGTGTTAATCATTTGCGTGTCTTTGGGAGCATAGCATATGCACATCTGCCACAACAAGAAAGATCCAAACTTGATGATCAAAGCATCAAATATGTCTTTGTTGGCTATGATCCATATTCTAAAGGTTACAAGTTGTACAACCCATGCAACAATAAAGTAATGGTGAGTCGTGATGTTGAATTTGATGAAGATGCTACATGGAATTGGGAGGATCAAGAAGAAACAAACTATAATTTTCTTCCATATTTTGAAGAAGATCAAGAGGCCACAACATTAGTTCAAGATGCAACTCCACCTTCTTCACCTCCGTCTTCACCTACTTCTCTAGATGAAAATTCAAGCAAGAGACCAAGTAAGATGAAAGATATAAAAGACATTTATGAAAGGTCAACTGAAATTATTCTTGACCTTGAAGAGTTGTATTGTCTCTGGGAGGATAGTGAACCATTAAATTATGGTGAAGCAGTGAAAGATAAAAAGTGGAGACAAGCCATGGACGAGGAGATCAAATCAATTGTGAAGAACAACACTTGGGAATTAGCAACTCTTCCAAAAGGCCATGAAACAATTGGAGTCAAATGGGTGTACAAGGCTAAAAATAATGCTAATGGAGATTTTGAAAAATACAAAGCAAGACTTGTTGCAAAAAGCTACAAACAAAAACATGGAGTTGACTATGAAGAAGTTTTTGTACTAGTTGCTCACATGGGCACTATTCGTTTGTTAATCTCCGTAGCAGCTCAAAATAAGTGGAAACTTTATCAACTTGATGTAAAATCAGCATTTCTAAATGGCTATCTTGAAGAAGAAGTCTATGTTGAGCAGCCAATGGGGTACGTGATTAAAGGACATGAAGATAAAGTTTTGAGATTAAGAAGAGCATTGTATGGATTAAAGCAAGCACCAAGAGCATGGAATAGTCTCATCGATAAATACTTCCAAGACAATGGGTTTGTTCGTTGTCTCAATGAATATGCTCTTTATGTCAAAGTTTGTGATAATGGAGATATTTTGATTGTTTGTCTCTATGTGGATGATCTTATATTCACTAAGAACAATCCAGGTTTGTTTGAAGAGTTCAAAAAGGCAACAAGGCTGGAGTTCGAGATGACTGATATCGAGCTCATGTCATACTACTTAGGCCTAGAAGTAAAGCAATTGGAAAAAGGTATATTTATTTCTCAAGAAAACTATGCAAAGGAAGTTTTTAAGAAATTTAAAATGTTTGATTGCAATCCGGTGAACACACCAATGAAGAGCGGATTGAAGTTGTCAAAGTGTGAAGATGGACAAAAGGAAGACCCTTCTTTTTTTCAAAAGCCTCGTTGGAAGCCTAAGATACTTAAAATGTACAAGACTTGTCATTCTATATGCGGTTGGAGCAGTGAGGTGTTTCATGGAAGCTCCTACTACTACACACATGAAAGTCACTAAGAGGATACTTCGCTACGTTCAAGATACGCATGATTATGGACTATTTTACTCTTCTTCTAATGATTTTAATTTTTTTGGATTTTGTGATAGCGAATTTGCAGGAGGTATTGATGATAGAAAGAGTACTAGTGGCTTTATATTTTTCATGGGAGACTTGTTTTTTCATGAAGCTAAAAGAAGCAACCAATTGTCACATTTTCAACATTTGAGTCAGAGTATGAAGCAACTACTTCTTCCACTTGTCATGCCATTTGGCTACTGATATTTATATAGACAACAAGTCGACACAAGCACTTGCAATGAATCCAGTGTTTCATGATTGTAGCAAGCACATAGACACAAGGTACCATTTCATTAGAGAATACATTACCGAGAATGAATTTGAGCTTAAATATGTAAAGACTCAAGATCAAGTTGAAGATAGTTTTAAAAAGCCGTTAAAATTTCAAGACTTTCAAAGGCTAATAGCAAGACTAGGAATGAAAAATAAAATTTCAAATTAAGGGGGAGCAATGTTATTACTAATTTGAAATTAGATCATTTTAGAACCATGTAGAATTTCCATGTAAGAATTTAGAAGTGATTTAATTATAGAAAATTTTGAAAAATATCTAGAAGTCGGTATTAATTAGGAAGCTCCTAGAAATGTGTCTAGAGTTTTCTATTTGTATCTATAAATATCTACTTGTACTTGACATTAAGCATCAAGCAAATTGAGAGTTTTCTATTAGAAATACCTTCCTTTCTCTAACATTTATTTTATAATGTAAAATAGTATATTTAATTTTAAATCGTTTTATATTAGTTGGATTGTCCTGTCATTTAACTGTATGATTATGGTATGCGGGTTCTGCTGATCGCAAGGAACTTAGATTCTAAAAGTAAATTAATAGTCTTTTTAGTTTTGTTTAAATCTAACTTAGGACCTTTTAAGTTTTTTTTTTTTAATTTTTTATTTTATCTCGAATTAGTCATTTAAGTTACATTTTATTTGCACTATTAGTCTTTCATCTCAATTTTGACAACAATTAGGATTTAGCTGGATGACCAAAAGGAAACTTCAATATTGTTGGTGAGATAAAAATTTGAATATCCAGAAATTTAGATATAGAAGGAGATGCACTATCTAGATGAACCTTTAACATATGTAGTTAGCAGTATGATATTATGTGCTTCATGTGTAGACCCCAAATATACATGATATCTGTAGTATGTAAAGAAAAAAGTAGTGTTCTTTTGTGTTTGTTAGAATTTATTGCATGATTTTATTATCCTTTGATTGTATATCTTCATAGGTTCATTGCTAGTATTCTTAGTCAATACTAGTTGATAGCTTTGAATGTGACTATTATATCATTATGATAAACAAAATGTGTTTGATTTTTTTAAAACACACAAAAATCGTATTTTACATGTATTAGTAGTGGTTCGTCATTTTTCCAAATGTGTCGTTACTTTTTTTTCATCAAAATTCGGTGTGTACACTATTCCAGATATGCAATAACCAAATGCATTTTTTTTCCAGCGCGAGCCACCACCAAAAACTATCCTATACCACCGCACAATCTTTTGGAAAGCACAATGACATTTTACGCACCGCCAAACTCTACCACACATGTTGCTACTCTCTTTGCGTGTGAGCCACACGCGCCTCTGCAAACACTGCATGTGATGTAGTCTTCGGTCATCAGTTTTTAACTTCAGCCGCCACTTCAGGCCTGCTAATACCTCCTCTTGACGGGAGTATCCCATTTTTCAATTTATATTTGTCAATTGTCCTATTTTGAAAAAAATTCTCAAATTGTCCTACTTTTTGTTTTTAATAGAAAGTCTATGTTTGGAGAAGCGACCTCCGGAAGAGTTTTCTTTTCATTTAATTGTTATTATTATTTAATTTTTATTATCATTTACTTTTTTTTTTTGAAACTTATAATATATGTATATATAT
>JBBPBS010000330.1:3257121-3268578 GCA_037974835.1 Cicer judaicum
TTAATAATTGTAACAATAAATAATTTTTTTTAAAAAAAAAAAGAGAAAAGGGTAGTTGGAGGTCTCTTCCCCAAGGAGAGACTTCCTATAAAAAATAAAAAGTAAAACAATTTGAGAATTTTTTTTTAAAGTGGGACAATTGAGGAATATAAATTAAAAAATGGGATATTCCTATAAAAAAGTCACATTCTGAAGTTATTTTCAACTTTTGATAATTTTCCAGCAACCTTTTTTCTTTCGTCTCACATAGATTTTCATGTCTGGGGCCAAACCTGCTAATACCTCCTCTTCCTATTCAGTTTCACTACTCTTCTTATGATCCCTTGCAAAAATTGGTAAGTGCTACCACGTTATGGGAGTCTCATATAATAGGTCTTGATGAACATGATTGATGGGCAAGAAATTGTGATGAGTTATTCAACCATTGAATGGAAGAAATTGGTGAAGATGGTAATGAACTTTTATAATTTTAAATTCTAAAAAATGATATTAACCACTCATTCTATTCCTCCATAATAATTAAAATATTATTCTCCAAAATACTCATATTACTATACTAATAATTTTCACTAAAATAATTAGATTGAATATATAAATAAAATATTAACAATTTATCTTGGTTTGTTGATAGAGACTCTTTATTTTCTATCAAGAGTCGGTGTCATGTCTATTGAAAAAAAAACAAAGGATTTCATGCCCAAAAACCAAGACTGATTGCAAACTCATTTCACTTTCCTCTTCATTCTAATCTATTTTATTTTCACAAAACAAACTTGTTTCAAAAATGGATCACCGTGGGAATGACACCTTAGCTACAACGGAGGCACCACTATGGTGAAAACTATTTTGACGTCTTTGATTCATCTTTTTCTTCTTGGTTAGTCATTTCCCCACTATATATCCTCTATAATATATATTTTGTTTAAATATTCACTATGTCTAAGTCAATAACGCATATTTTGATTGGAGAAATAAGATATAATGAGTTCTCTAACACTCTAAATTTTATAATAAATTATTTTATTAATTGAATAGAATTTTAAATAATTAATTTGATGTTAAAATTATTTTAGAATATATATTGATAAATTTTGTGATTAATTTTTATTATATGGGTGCTTTCTATAAAGTGCTAGCTTGATACATATTATATTAAATGAGTGATATAAATAATAAATATTATAGTTTATTATTTTATATATTTTTCTAAAATTAATAGTATTTTAGTGTTATATTTTAAAGATTATGATTTTATACGATTTTAAGTGTATATGTGAGTTAATAATTAATGTGATATTTTTTTATATGTTTGACTAATGTTAAGTGTGCACATATTTATATTTTAATTATTTCTACGTATCTCTTATTTTAATTATTTACTTTAATTATCTTGTGATATTAGTAATGTTGTGTTTGAGTTCCTTTATTTTTTAAATATTTGTTATGGTATTGTGATTTTATATCTAATTATTATGATTTAGTAATTAATATAAAATATTGATGTTATATTTATTTATTTTAAAATTTTGACTATTCTCTAATATGATGGTATTATTATAATGTGAGTATTTTGTGAAATAGGTATAATTATAGAGATATGCGACAATAGCTTGGGAGAGGAAGAAATCAACAAACACAACAAACTAGATTATAGTTTCGCATCGATGATCGATAACTGTCCCATAAAATGTTTTATGTTTTCATTCAAAGTTCAATATCTTTTATCATACATTTAGTTAGTTCGTTAAACACATTTTCTCAGATTTTTAACGTTTTCAATTTCTCTCTAAAATACCTAACTTTTTTGTTTATAAAATTTCTTATTTTGCACCGTTCTTCTTCATTGTAAGTCTGATTTGGATGAAACCATTACATAAACGATTGTGCAAAAAGTGGCTATATTATGTACTGATAGGTTTTTTGATTTATTATATGTTTCCTTGGCCTAATTTCTAAAATTAGTTTTTAGGGTGTCTTCTCATAATCAGTTTTTTGAGTTAGATCGATTGAAGGACAAAGAGTCAAAGAACAAAAGTTGTTTGCTTGTGGAATCATCATCATGTGTGGAAGTGTCAAAATAAGGTAAGAGGTGAGAGAGCGTTTGAATTCATGAGTATAATATATTGTGAGATGAACGGGAAAACCATATTCACCAATGATTCATCTGGGGCTCGCTACGTATAATAGTAGCCCTTTGAGGTAAATTAATTAATGTGAAAAAATGGAAATTGTAAGGTGTTGATTGATTTAATTTCTTTTAATGTATGCTATTTGATGTTATTGAGATATTGAGTGTCAAATTAATTTTATGTATATGTTTGATTAGATGATGTTATGACATGTGATAATAAAAGATGGACGTGTTGTGATAATTTTATGTGATGATGATGTATGATTAATAATTTTGATTTTATAAATTTGTGATACGTTTATGTGATGAGGTATGATTGATGATAGTGATGCTATAAATTTGTTATGAGTTTATGTAATGATGAGGATTTATGATAGTGATTTTATAAATTTTGGATGAAAATATTGAAGTAACCCCATAATTGATGAAACAATGGTGATTCTAATTTGTGTTTGAGATGATGGTCTTAATGGAGTATCATAGGCCAAAAAGGGGAAAAATATATATTTAGTATTTGTGAAGTGGAAATTACTTTGTCATCATATAGGTAGGGCCTGACAAGCCTTGTGATTCCAAGGAAGTACCACTCAACGAGCTTGATCGTGGCAGTCTGTTGTTGAGCCTTAATGAATGATTTTTATAACTTGGAGGTATTCGGGTGGGGAATACCTAGGTGACTTGGAGGAAGCACTCCAAATGTCGGGAGCTACCATGCAACACACGTTTACCTTGATTGTCGCATATATGTATTTCGAGTTGAGTTGAGGGGATATATGAGGACATGGCCAATTTGAATTATCAGGCCACCGAGATGGTGGCATAGTATCAAGTCTCATATCCAGTACTTTTGTGTTAGAACTGTATCATATTGTGAAGTACAGTTTATGCTCATTCATAACATTGCATTTTCTAGTGATTTATTTGGGATTTAGGGTGTCACAAGTTGATTTTAGTAAACTTGTTTTATATTCTTATTTGATACAATCATTTTAGATATATTTTTATAATAATTCTAATTTTGAAAATTTCTAATTCTAATATTCAGTTTTATGTTTTGTGCAAATTTCTTTTGGCCTGCATTTTAACTTTTAATTTCTCTTAGAATAGATAACTTTTATATTCCATTTTAACCATATAAACAACAATTACGTAGTATACGATACTTAACATATATATATATATATATATATATATATATATTTTGAAGTTAGATTTATTCATATTCAGTTTGTTGAAAATATATGATTTGTGCATATTATATTTTTTTTTCAATGTCAAAAGTTTTAAATATTGTTAGCTTTAAATATATAATCCAATTTACATGGACATCATTATATGTATATAATATGGTACCTTATTTTATGATTTTATTATGAAGGATAAATAATTTATTTTATTTGGGTTGCTTGTTGTGTCTGCTAATTATTTGTTGCGATGATCGATAACATGAGATGCAGAATTGATAAGATATTCATATTCGGTGTCGTTGCAGAGTTCCTTATGCCTTGTCACGTTGTGCAGAATCTCAAATCGAGGTATGTGGTGAGAATGAGTTTGAATCCATGAGTGTATTTTAAGTGAGATGAACGGGAATACCGTATTTCCAACTATTCATTTGGGGTTTGCTAGATATGACTGAAACCCTTTGAGTAATAATTGACTAATGAGCAAACTTCAATTTTGTGAGGTTAAAATATGAATTAGAAACTCTTATAGGATGTTGTTTGATTTGATTTTGAAGATCATGTGGTAGTTGAATTATTGGAGAATTGAGAATTTAATGTATTATGCACTTTGTTTATATCCATCCTTGATTGTGATATGATATAAAATATGATGAATTGTAATTGTTTGAATTGCAATTGACATGGTGTGTGTGACTGATCTAGTATTATTATCTATGAGTGAAAACCCAATGTTGTTGGAGTTTGTGTATTATGATGATAAATCTTGAATATAATTATATGACTATGGAAATATGCAATGACGATGTATACTTGTTGACTTGTGAAGTTACCACCTTGATGAATATCAAGAAATGCATATTGTGTTAATTGAATAGCGACGAATTTGACATGTGCCTATGATGGTTATCTTAATAGATTGAGTAACCTAGGTCAATGAGGGGGAGAAAATAGATGTTATTTCTTTGAAGTGGATATTATTTTGTCATAATATTGGTAGGGTCTGACAAACTTAGTGATGTTGGAAGTACAACAGAATGAGTCTGATCGTGGCAGTCTACTATTGAGCCTTAAAGGAAGACTGTTAGACGTTAGAGATATTCGGGTGACAATTTCGTAGATGACTTGGAGGTAGCCCTCCAAATGTCAGTAGCTACCATGCCACACACGTTTAGAGTATAAGAGCATAGTATCAAGCCCAGATTTAAATTGATACAATAATAATCAATTGGTACCAGTAACAATAATAATCAAGGTAAAAAATTGATACAATCCACAACATCAGGTAAGTCAGCACACAAGTCAAGTAATGTTATGTATGCTCTTATACTCTAGACTCATCCTCTTTCATTGGTACCATTCTAACTCCGAAGTACTTGGTTAGGAGGATTGATACTGTGCCACGACACATCTGGACAGACAATTCAAATCGGTCATGTAGCTGTCAACATTTGGAGTGTTACCTCCAAGTAACCTAGGAATGCCCCACCCGAATACCTCCAAGGTATAAAAATCTTTTCTTAAGCATCACTCTCTTCAATCATACCTCATCACATAAATTTATCACAAGTTTATAATATCATAATTATAAATCATACACCATCATCCTCACATAAAATTATCACAAAGCATCCATATTTTATGATCACATCACATAAACTCATCTATTCCAACATATACATAAAATTCATTCTACACCCAATATCACAATAATATCAAATACGACACATTTAAAGACACTAAATCAATCAACACATTTTTAATATTTATATTATAGATTTTAATATCACAATTTCCATATTTGCACATTAATTAATTTATCCCTCAAATGGTTATTGCCATACATAGTGAGCTCTCAATGAATCGTTGGGAAATACACTTTTCCCGTTCATATCACAATAAATTATACTCATGATTTCAAACGCTCTCACATCCCTTACCTTATTTCGACGCTTTTACACATGAATACGATTAAACGAGCCAACAACCTTTGTTCTTTGGCATTTTGTCCTTCAATCGATCTAATTCGAAAATTTATAGGTAAACGTTAAAAATAAGTTTTGAGAAGACACTCTAAAAACTAATTTTGAAGTTCGATCGAGGAAAGTTACCATAATACATTAATAATCAAAACTCTTATATTCAAAATAATCACAATCATAATACTTATTTTTGAAAATACTCAAATTAAAATATTAACATCATTATAGAATATTTTAAATTATAAAACAAACCACAGTTTATATCAGTTATTACATAATAATAAATATATATAATATCACAATATCATAATACATATAAAAATAAGGAAATCAAACACAACCTTACTAATATCCCAAGAAATTTTGTTATAAAGTAAATAATTAAAATAAGAAATACTTAGAAATAATTAAAACATAAATATGTGCAAACTTAACATTAGTCAAACATACAAGAAAATATTACATTAATTACCAACTCACATATCACGTATAATCATCTAAAATATTATTCTTTAAAATGTTTACACTAAAATACTATTATTTTTAGAAAATACATAAAATACATAAAATCATAAAATATAATATTTATTATTTGCATCACTCATTTAGACAAATATGTATCGATTCACACATCATAAAAAAAACACTTATAAAGAAAATTAATCATATATATTCTAAAAATACCTTTAATGCCAAATTAATTATTTAAAGTTCAATATTATTAATAAAATAATTATGCTGTTGATTTTTTAAACAACATTGAAACATCCCGATCAGATATAACAAAGGTGGCTGAATGAATTGTGTCAGTCACACGAAGTTTAATTCTATAGCGAGGGGAAACATTCATAATATGTTTGTTACATTTTCCATAATAATATATGAGCTCATCAGGGATTACTTTCTTATTGCACCCGCATGTTGTGTACCACCAGTCAATTGTGTCAACGACATGTTTCATAGTGCCTATGACGATAAAAGATTACTCCTAGCAATGAATACAAATTACAAATGTATCGAATCAATTGAAAATAAATAATAATAAATTATTTTGATCATAATTATGTGTTCTAAAGAAATAATTTACAGGTTAAAAAATATGTTATAAATAAATAATAAATGAATAATTAATCATAAAAAAATACCTGTATGTATTTATGGCAAATGTTAATATGGAAAATAAATGCGAATTATGTTAGACTTAATGTAAAATATAGAAGATAGTGATTATGTATCTATTAATATAACTACAAATGCAATAGACTATTTTATAATAGTTTTTTTAAATATAAATATTTTTTAATGAAATATTAATCAATGGGTTTAATATGCTTAATTATGATTCAATTGATATCATTTATTTGATTTAATTTGTTGTTATTATGAATATGAATTTATTAGTTTATAGATAATAAAATTATTCACCACGTCACACTCTTTTAGAGCATCCATTGTTTTAATCAGAATAATTTTGAGGATCTCTTCTTCTTTACTATCCATTGATCGATCTAGTATAAAAAGAGAAATATATTTTATAGAGAAATACTATAAACTATTGATCTATAAGATCATAAACCGGTATTTTACTAGTTCAATATAATAAAAAAATGAATTATTATTAACTTTTTTGGTTATGAATATCGCTAGTCAAAACTACAATATTTGTAAAGTTAATTACATTAAATATCGTAAATCAAGATTAGTTTTACTATAAATTGAATTTTCTATATCGAGTAAAAATAAAGTATTCAATTGAATAAAATCTTGACTATAGTTGAATTTACTTTGTTGAATATTTAAGAAACGGTTATTAATTATTTATACTCATACAATCTTATCTTAAATAATTTTTTTTTTATGTATTTGCATTCTTTCCAAACATAACGCTATAAATCTATGATTTTCTTCAATCAATTATTGCAACTTTCATATATTAAAGAATATTCACTTTTAAAGAAAAGATTAATCGAAGGTGCAATGTCTTTATTTATCCAAAAATTACTTTTGATATGTGTGTTAATGTTGTTGTCCATGCAAAATGTTCTTGGAAAACGTGTGAGTATAACTAATGGAATTAAAACCAACTTAACTGTTCATTGCAAATCTGCTGATGATGATCTTGGAGTTCATGTTCTTAAATTTGAAGAAAGTTATGGTTTTAGGTTTGGAGATAGCTTTTTTGGCAAAACACATTTCTATTGTTCCTTTAAGTGGAATAACGAATTGAAATGGTTTGACGTATATATTCAAGGTGATTTTTGTGATTATTGCAATTATCTTGTAAAGGAAAGAGGACCGTGTGAGATTAGTAGATGGTATCAATGCTATAAGTGGAATAAATAATCATAATGTGTTACACATTTGATTATTTTCTTAAATAATGTATTTGAGGGTATGATCCTAAATTTTATAATAAATTATTTTTAAGTGAAATATTTTTTTAAATAATTAATTTGGTGTTTAATTTATTTTAGATTATATGTTGATCAAGTTTATGATTAATTTTCTTCATCCATGTGTTTTAAATAATATGCTAATTTTATATATATTTGATTAAATGAGTAATATAAATGACAAATATTATTTTTTTTATTGTATATATTTTTCAAAAAATAATAGTATTTTAGTGTAATATTTTAAAAAGTAAGATTTTAAGCAAGTTTTTATCTACGTGCGCGTTCATAATTATTGTGATATTTTCTTATGCGTTTAACTAATGTTAAATGTGCACTAAATAATATTTAATTATTTCTAAATACCTTGTTTTAATTATTTATGTTATAAATAATTATTATGAGATATTAATAATATTGCTTTTGATTTTATGTATTTTTATATATTTTCTATGGCATGGTGATTTTATGCATATTCATTGTTATTTAGTAATTAATATCAAATGATTGATGTCATATTTATTTATTTTATGATTTTGACTATTCTATAAAGATAATACTATTTTTATGTGATTATTTTGTAAAATAGTATAGTAATAATTGTAGTTATTATTTTGATTATAAGAGTTTTGGTTATTAGTGTATTTTAAAAAATTAATTATTTTATTTTATAAAATAATAGTTTCTAAATATTAACAATATTTTAGAAATGAAATTTTATTATAAAAAAAGTATTAAAGAAATTAGTTTTGTTAATTATTGGTTTTATTTTATTTCAAAAAAATAAAATAAAAGAAAGGTATATAATGTGTTTAATGGATTAAGCAATATACAGGAGTAAAAGGTAGTTAAATAATAATAATAATAATAATAATAATAATAATAATAATAATAATAATAATAATAATAATAATAATAATAATAATAATAATGAACACAAAAAAAGGAAAAAAAGGGGAGACCGGTTTCCATCATCTTCTTCTTCGTATGCACCACCTCATCCATAATCTATTTCCTCTTCATCTTCTCTCTTCAACTATGACTATTATAGTGGGTGTCGTCGAAAACCGAGACCACATTTCTGATCGTTTTGAACTCCTCTTTCATTCCCAACCTAAAAAATGAAAGAAAAAGAGACAACATTATTTGTATATAATAATCGTATATTATATGGTACCTTATTTTAAGATTTTATTATGAAGGATAAATAATTTATTTTATTTGGGTTGCTTGTTGTGTCTGCTAATTATTTGTTGCAATGATCGATAACATGAGATGCAAAATTGATAAGATATTCATATTCAGTGTCATTGCAGAGTTCCTTATGCCTTGTCACGTTGTGCAGAATCTCAAATCGAGGTATGTGGTGAGAATGAGTTTGAATCCATGAGTGTATATTAAGCGAGATGAACGGGAAAACCGCATTTCCAACTATTCATTTGGGGTTTGCTAGATATGACTGAAATCCTTTGAGTAATAACTGACTCATGAGCAAACTTCAATTTTGTGAGGTTAAAATATGAATTAGAAACTCTTATAGGATGTTATTTGATTTGCTTTTGAAGATCGTGTGGTAGTTGAATTATTGGAGAATTGAGAATTTAATGTATTATGCACTTTGTTTATATCCATCCTTGATTGTGATATGATATAAAATATGATGAATTGTAATTGTTTGCCTTGCAATTGACGTGGTGTGTGTGACTGATCTAGTATTATTATCTATGAGTGAAAATCCAATGTTGTTGGAGTTTGTGTATTATGATGATAAATCTTGAATATAATTATATGACTATGGAAATATGCAATGACGATGTATACTTGTTGACTTGTGATTCCTGATAAACTCATCTATTCCAACATATACATAAAATTCATTCTACACCCAATATCACAATAATATCAAATACAACACATTTCAAGACACTAAATCAATCAACACTTTTCAAATATTTATATTCTATATTTTAATATCACAATTTCCATATTTGCACATTAATTAATTTATCCCTCAAATAGTTATTGCCATACATAGTGAGCTCTCAATGAATCGTTGGGAAATACACTTTTCCCGTTCATATAATAATATATTATACTCATGATTTCAAACGATCTCACACCCCTTACCTTATTTCGACGCTTTTACACATGAATACGATGAATTATAATTGTTTGCATTGCAATTGACGTGGTGTGCGTGATTGATCTAGTATTATTTTCTATGAGTGAAAACCCAATGTTGTTGGAGTTTGTGTATTATGATGATAAATCTTGAATATAATTATATGACTATGGAAATATGCAATAACGATGTATACTTGTTGACTTGTGATTCCTGATAATCACTGTGACACCCTAAACCCCAAAAAAACATTTGTAATAATATATACTAAATTATTTGAAGAAAACTTGCAGCGGATAACGAAAATTTATTAAATAGAATAAAAATTTAATATCTAATTTAGGATATCACGTTTCTCAAAAATAAAAATAAAAATACTTTAAATGTATTTTATAAATTAAAATAGTGCAATCTCGATAAGCTTGATTTATGTATAATTACTTGATTTAATTCTAAAAACTTACTAGTACTTCTATGGTTTTCATACAAAAATTCAATTCAAATTAAATAAGTAAAATACAAATTAAAACTCTTATTCCCGGTATCACTTATCAGAGCGGGGTTGTAACACCCCAATTTCTCTTTACCTTATTTTAAATAGTATAATGATACAATACTATATTTTTATTTTATTTTTATATATGAGTGTTAATATGTGTTTTAACTGGTATCTTTAACACTAATAAAATGGGTTAATGATAAGAATAACTATAGTCATAATAATAATAAATAATAATAATAATAGTAACCATTACAATAAATAATAATAATAATAATAACTCTAGTAGTGATAATGGGCAATGGCCACAAAAAGCCCATGTTTTCTAGCAGGCCTTGATCACTAACCCTAAGTTACCCACATATATATATATGTAGAAGTGATAGGCTAAATAGGTTTTAAAAAAAATTATGCCGTGTTTTCCATTCCAATTCCCAAGCGTACCTTTCCTTCCAAGCACAGTGTCGTGCACACACATTGGTAATTACCAAAAACAAGCCTTATACATTGCTAATTTCCAAAAAAAGAAGAAAGAAGAATTTGTTGATGCCGTATTGCCTCCAGACTTGTTTCATTAACCAAATATCAGGTACACCTTCCTAATTCTATCAATTATTTTAAAATAAGGCATTTATATCAATATAGGGCTGTTGATCAAAGCATGGTAATATTGAATAGTATGTACAGGGTCCTAGTTATTATATCGAATTATACGAGTACATAACATATATGCCGTTATTTCAATTTTTAGTAATATCTAAGCGTATGATCAGATCATCGTAACACTAAGCATGTGTCCCTTTATTCTAAATTTTAGGATTAGACATACCACTGAACTATGTTACTGAATGTATATTCAAAATTATTTATTCAATTACTATTATGTATTCCACTGAACTATGTTACTATTTATTTATTCAATTACTAAATTATGTATTTATTTATTTATTTATTTATTATTTATTTATCATTTATTTTATTATTTATTTACTCAATTACTTATTTATTTTGTTATTTATTTATTTATTTAATTATTATTTATTTATTAATATACGTATTTATTTATTAGTAAATTTTTATTAATTCATTTTATTATTTACTTATTCATTTACTTATTTATTTATTTATCATTTATTTTATTATTTA
>JBBPBS010000330.1:3279385-3400242 GCA_037974835.1 Cicer judaicum
TTATTTTATTATTTATTTATTCATTTACTTATTTACTTAATTATTATTTATTTTATTATTTAATTATTTATTTATTATTTATTTTATTATTTATTTATTTATTCCATTACTTATTTAATTATTTATTTTATTATTTGTATATTTATTTATTCATTTATTTATTTACTCCTTAACGTATTTACTTATTTATTTATATATTTACTTACTTATTTATTTATTTATTTATTATTTTATTATTTATTCATTTACTTATTCGTTTATTTATTATTTATTTTATTTATTCAATTACTTATCTGTTTATTTATTATTTATTTTGTTGTTTATTTATTTATTCATTTATTCATAGTAATTAGTTTATTTGTATTTGGTGGTTGTGTGGCTATAATTTCCGCGCGGGCTATTAGAGACGACGACCGACAAAGAAACGACTCGTTAGCATATCAGATTCATTGGACGAAATCTTCAGTCGAGGTAAGGGGTGGAATGAGGTTCGATTTTATGAGTATAAAATAACGTGAGATGAACGGGAATGCTGAAATTCCCAAATGTTCATTCGGGGCTTACTACGTTTGGTTGAGCCCTATTGAGTAATATAATTAATTAATAAAATGTGAATGGTAATAGTGAGGATTAAAATATAATCTAGTAACCTATAGAATTGCCGTGAATTTATTTATATCAAGATTTTATGCTGTCTGATTTTATGAAATTTTATGCTGATTATTAATGTATGAATGATGTGTACTCGAATGTTTTTGTTACTTGATTGAATTTGTGATATTACTAGAATGTGTCACCTATTGAATTCCTTATTATGTGATTGATGCAATTGGATTGTGTATTGTGAGTAGTGCAAACCAAATATTGTGATTTTATTGTGATTGACTGATAAAGATATATAATGATAAAATATTATGAAGTGATATTGAAACTTATTGAGTTGTGATGATCGAGTAAGTCTGAGATACGTGTTGTAGATTTTGGAGTTAGGATTATTTTGTCATCATATAGGGAGGGTCTGACAAACCTAGTGATTCGGGGAAGTACAACTGAATGAGCCTGATCGTGGAGGGCTACAGTTGAACTGTAAGGTAAGACTGATAGACCTTGGGGGTACACCTAGTGGGGAATTCCTAAGTGGATTAGTGGGTTATTCCCTAAGGTTGGGAACTACCGTGCAACACAAGAGTACCCCGACCGTCGCGTATATGTGTCTCGGGTTGAGTTAAGGGGATCTATGAGGACTTGGCCATTCATGAATTGTCCGTCCACTCTTGTAGTGGCATAGTATCAGGCCTCCTAACCAAGTACTTCAGAGTAGAATGGTACCAAATGATGAAGAAGTATAGAGTATAGGACATGCATAGCATTTCATCCTTGTGACTGTTTGATTGTGATTGAATTAGATTAACCTTTGATACTATGTTTTTGGATGTTTCTCTTTATTTGTGTTGTTTTGACTACTTGCGTGTTCTCCTCGTTTATCTTATACTGTTACATAATTTGGAAACTCACCCCTCGTTGCTTGTGTGTGGCGCTTGCGAGAGCGCAATTATTTCAGGTTATCGATTGGTGATCCACGCTCTGAATAGGTGATACTAGGTGGGAGTAATTTTTGTATGTTGTTGAGTTTTGAACTAATTTCGGATTTTGTAAATATGATCGATCAATTGTGTTATTTTTATCTTTTATTTGAAGGTAGAAATTAATTTTCTCTGAGTTTAGAACTTGTTTTATAAGGGAAATATTTAATAAACCTTATAGTTTAAAAGAAAAACAAAAAAATTTTATACCCTATTACCGCTGTGAATCTCTTTAAAAACTAATGCATTTTACTTTATATTTGAATTTGGGTTTAGGGTGTCACAGGGGTTCCTCCCAAACTTTAACTTCAAGACTCATTAATGTAACACCCCAATTTCTCATTACCTTATTTTAAATAGTATAGTAATACAATATTTTCTTTTTATGAGTGTTAATATGTGTTCTAAATTCTTGAGGTGTGTCTGTGTGTTTGCCTTAATAATTGATTTAAATTATTCATATTAACCATATTTAACTTGCAAAAAAAAAAATATCAAATAAAATAAATACATAAAAATAAAATAAAATAAAAACAAGGAGTAAAATTGTGTTGCTACATTAGTTTATTACTTTAGCACTGATAGAGTGAGTTAATAATAATAATAATAATGATAATAATAATAATAATAATAATAATAATAACAATAATGATAATAATAATAATAATAATAATAATAATAATAATAATAGTGAGACTGGAGTATTGGCCGATCAGCCTGAGAGGCCCGTGTTCCACAATTAGGTCTAACAATAAACCTAAAAATTACCCAGCTATATATATATATACTTATATAAATCATAACCTACCTAAAAGAAACACCAGAAGAAAAAGAAAAAGAATAGAAAGGATTAGCGCTTCGTGCCTACAACCCAATCACAATCAGGTATAGTTTTTTTAATTCCACCAATTAGATTTTGATAATAACATGGAATTTGATGGTAGAATAGAATGAGTCATACATCTGAAATGGATACACAAAGAATACCAATCTGTGAACTGCCTTTGTACTTGATTATTATGATAAGGATTCGAGCATCTATTTTTTTTAGTGTGTCCGGTGGAAGAATGATAATTACTTTAGGTGCTTAATATTTTACCATTAATATATGAGTGATCTGTAACAAACTTACTATTTGGTGGATTATAAGATAGTGATATGTACAACCATATTAGTGGCCTGACAATTTTTTAAGTTTAATTGATCAATCTCCTTAGATTTAGCCTCCTTAGTTTTATATACTGCTTGATTTTGGTTTGTTGCTAAAACAGAAACAGGGAACTCCATCATAGACATTAAATTGGAAAATTCTTAACAATATTCCCATGATGCAGTAAATTTAGAGTAATATGCACTATCAACAGAGTCGAAAGTTGGAAAAGTTTTATTAATATAATTATGTCAGATGTGTAGGAAATATTTTAGTGATTCATGAATATATAAGCTAGCTATTTAAAATAATATCAATGATAGAATGTAGAGGATAGAGATGCTTATTATAATATGATAACTAAGGTTTTGTTCAGATTTTTTTTATGATAATTTAGACAAGGCACAATAAGAAAATACCATCCAAACTGATTCAAACAATAACATAACAGCCTTGACTACGATATAGTGCCGACTAGGGACATATGGGCTGGATAAATAAGTAGCTTAGCTAAGAAATGATGATTTTGTGGATGCATACTTAAGAATGTAGTCAATAATAAACACAATAACTAATTATTATTACCTGCACTCATGTGATACATATAAAAATCTAATTATTAACCAAAACTACATATGTATATATGTGGATATAATATTATGTTCTTTCTATCATATTTAGTTCAAAAAAAAATCTGATTATAGTAAAATGGGTGTTTAATAATAATAAATATATTTTTGGGTTATATTATAAGTAGTAGATGATTTATTAATTTATTTATTTATTTAATTATATTTAGTCAATAATTTATTTGTATTTGGTGGTTGTGCGGCTATAATTCTCTCATGGATTATTAGAGACGACGGTCGACGAAGACGCGACAAATTAGCAGATCAATCATTTGGCGAAATATTCAATTAAGGTAAGGGGTGAGATGAGGCTCGATTTTATGAGTATAAAATGACGTGAGATGAACTAGAATGCTGAAATTTCTAAATGTTCATTCGGGGCTTACTACGTACAGTTGAGCCCTATTGAGTAATAAAAATTAATTAATAAAATGTGAATGGTAATAGTGAGGACTAAAATATAATTTAGTAACCTACAGAATTATCGTGAATTTATTTATATTAAGATTGCATGTTGTCTGATTTTAGGAAATCTTATGTTGATTGTTAATGTATGAATGATATGAACTTGAGTGTTTTTATTACTTGATTGAATTTGTGATATTACTAGAATGTGTCACCGATTGAATTCCTTATTATGTGATTGATGAAATTGGATTGTGTATTGTGAGTAGTGTAAACCAAATATTGTGATTTTATTGTGATTGACTAACAAAGATATATAATGATGAATATTGTGAAGTCAAACTGAAACTTATTGAGTTGTGATGATGGAGTTAGGATTTTTTTGTCATCAAATAGGGAGGACCTGACAAACCTAGTGATTCGGGGAAGTACAACTGAATGAGCCTGATCGTGGAGGGCCACAGTCGAACTGTAAGGTAAGACAGATAGACCTTGGGGGTACACCTAGTGAGGAATTCTTATGTGGATTAGTGGGTTATTCCCTAAGGCCGAGAACTACCGTTCAACACAAGAGTACCCCGACTGTCGCGTATATGTGTCTCGGGTTGAGTTGAGGGGATCTATGAGGACTTGGCCATTCATGAATTGTCCATCCACTCTTGTAGTGGCATAATATCAGGCCTCCTAACCAAGTACTTCAGAGTAGAATGGTACTTGAGATTGTGATAATTTGATTGCTTGTGCGTTCTCTTCGTATATTTTATATTGTTACATAATTTCGATACTCACCCCTCGTTGTTTGTGTTTGGCTTTTGCGACGGACGCAAACGAGTTGTAAGTTGCAGGTGATGACTAATACCATCAGAGAGGCGGAAACCGTCACATCTTAGAGACTCTATTTATATGCATTGTATTGATGTTATTTTGAGTATTTTTATTTTGGGAATTCCCGCTTTGATAGTGACATTGGGCTGGGACAATATTTGCACTGAATGTGTACTTCAAAAAGGATTTTGTTGACTATTGTTATAATTTCGAGTTATTATGTTTGATGAAAATTTTGGATTTATGTGACATGTTTATGATTATGTGATATTCTTTATCTAAAAAAAAAAAATTATTTGGGGTTTAGGGTGTCACATTAGTGGTATCAGAGCAGGTCTATCCAATCAGACTGTAAATGTGTTATGTGTTCGCTATGTTTCCTTGTGTACTCTGTTATGTATTTTGTGGTTATGGCCATTATTGTGTTAGTGTTGTAGAACTAAGTTAATTTCTCACTTTCCTAAGTGTCTCACTATATTCGATTGGCTTATCTGATTGATGTTGGTAGTGATGGCTAGTGGAAGGAATGATGTTGCGATTGATGAAGCTCTAGAGTCCATGGCAGGAGTTATAGTGCAGGCTCTCCATGCTTTGGCTGAATCTCAAGCTATGGCACAAGCCTCTACGCAAGCTGCTACCCAAGCTGCACAGATTGCTGCTCAAGCTGTTGCTCAAGCTACTAGCTACAGTGGTGGCCAAGGAAATGTGCAAATAAATGAATTCATGGTGATGGACCAATTCCACAAGGTTAACCCCCCATCATTTGAAGGTCATTATAATCCTGATGGAGCTCAAAAGTGGTTGCAAGTAGTTGAGAAAATTTTCAGAGGATTGGCATGTCCCGAAGGTCCAAAAGTGCATCTTGGTACATTTATGTTGACGGAAGAAGCTGAACATTAGTGGGATAATGCACGCCAACGTTTAGAGAATGCAGGGACTGCAATTACTTGGGCTATATTTAAGAACATGTTTCTAATTAAGTATTTCCCTGAAGATATCGTAATAGAAAGGAGATGGAATTTGTTAAATTGGAACAGGGGAATATGTCAGTAGCGGAGTATGCTGCTAAGTTCGAGGAATTATCCAGGTATTATCCACTCTATGTTGGAGAAGCAGGAGAAAAGTCTAAGTGCATCAAGTTTGAAATGAGACTCAGGCTAGAGATCAAGAAACAAGTTGGAATGCAAGAGATCCGCGACTTTCCTACCCTAGTGAATAAGAGTAGGATTTATGATGAGGATAGCCGTGCTGAAAAGGCACATTACCGAAACACTGGAATCATGAAGGACAAGAGGCCTATGCATCATAATAGAGAAAAACCTTACTCTTTGCCTCCTAGTAGATCTAGAATTCGTTTGAATTATCAACAACACAGTTTTTTAGCAGGAAAAGGAGCTAGTAGTGGTAACGGAAAATAAAATGGGAACAGTTATAGTTATGGGAGTGATAGAAGAAACCCCAATGGACGAGGAGTTAGTAGCGGAAATAGTAACAACATGAGTCAAGTCTCGTGCAACAACAATGGTAATAGTGGTTATCTAGCTACTCCTATCCGATGTAGCAGGTGTGGCAAGCAGGGTCACATGACATATGAATGTAGAGATGCTGGAATTACTTGTTTTAATTGTCAACAACAAGGCCACATTAGCACCACATGCCCTTACCCAAGGAAGACTCCACAGCCTGGAAACCAGAGTTCCCAAGCCAGCCGACCTAAATCCAATGGAAGAGTCTTTGCCCTCAGTGGTGCAGGAGCGTCTGAGAAAGACAACTTGATCCAAGGTACATGTCTCATAAGTGATACTCCTTTATTTGTACTATTTGATTGTGGTACCACTCATTCCTTTGCGTCTCTTGATTGTGTTAGACGTTTAGGACTACATGTATCTTGTTTACAGTATGAGTTGATTGTGAATACTCCAACTAGTGATTATGTTGATACCTCTAGTGTTTTTCTTGACATTCCTATCCCTGTGTGTGGAAGGGACTTTCGAGTTGACTTAGTGTGTCTACCTTTGCGTCTGGTTAATGTGATTCTTGGTATGGATTGGCTATCGGCCAACCGTGTCCGCGTAGATTTTTTTAGTAAAACCATTGAATTCACGGAGTCAGAAGAGAGGGATAAGCCTAGCAATATATCCACCAACCAAGTGAAGGCACTCTTGAAAGAAGATGCCCAGTTATACATGATCCTTGCCTCATTGGAATTTGAAGAAAAAGTGGTAATACGAGATGTTCCTATTGTGTGTGAATTCCCTGAAGTATTCCCTGAAGATGTCACTAGTTTACCACTAGAGCGTGAAATTGAGTTTAGCATTGACCTTGTACCAAGTACGTGACCCATATCCATGGCACCGTATAGGATGTCTCCCTTAGAATTGTCTGAGCTTAAGAAACAATTGGAAGAGCTTTTAGATAAACAATTTATAAGGCCTAGTGTTTCACCATGGGGTGTACCTGTGTTGTTGGTTAAGAAGAAGGATGGCTCTATGAGGTTATGCGTAGATTACCTCGACTTAATAAAGTGACAATCAAGAATAAGTATCCCCTACCTAGGATAGATGACCTTATGGATCAATTAAGAGGATCTTGTGTGTTTAGTAAGATCGATCTGAGGTCAGGTTACCATCAAATCCGAGTGAAACCTTCTGATACCCCTAAGACCGCCATTAGGACCCGTTATGGCCATTACGAATATTTGGTTATGCCTTTTGGTGTGGCTAATGCACCAACAGTGTTTATGGATTACATGAATCGGATCTTTCATCCTTACCTAGACTCTTTTGTGGTTATGTTTATAGATGATATCTTAGTGTACTCTGAGACTAAGGAAGAACATGGTGAACATCTAAGGATAGTCTTGAAAACCCTTAAGGAGAAACAATTATTTGCCAAACTATCTATGTGTGAATTTTGGTTAGAGGAAGTAAGTTTCCTAGGACATATAATTTCAAAAGGTGGAATAGTTGTTGATCCTACCAAAGTGGAGAGTGTCTTAGAATGGGAAGCACCTAAATCAGTGACTAAGATTAGGACTTTCCTATGATTGGCAGGTTATTATCGTAGGTTCATAGGAGTATTCTCCAGGTTGGCCTTACCTTTGACTAAGTTGACCCGTAAAGGGGAATTGTTCGTGTGGGATGCTCATTGTGAGAATAGTTTCCAAGAGCTTATGAAATGATTGACCTCTGCACCAATCTTAGTATTACCTGACCTGAGTGAACCCTTTGTAGTATATTGTGATGCGTGTGGTTCCGGATTAGGTGGAGTACTTATGCAGGATGGAAAGGTAGTAGCATATGCTTCTAGGCAACTGAAGATTCATGAGAGAAACTACCCTACCCATGACCTAGAACTAGCAGCAGTTGTCTTTGTACTTAAGATGTGGAAACATTATTTATATGGATCTAGATTTGAGGTTTTTAGTGACCATAAGAGCCTTAAGTATCTTTTTGATCAGAAGGTGTTGAACATGAGAGAACGTAGGTGGATGGAATTTCTTAAAGATTTTGATTTTGAGTTTAAATATCACCCTGGAAAGGCCAATGTAGTGGCTGATGCCTTGAGTAGGAAGACTTTGAGTGTGTCCGCCTTAATGGTTAAGCATAGTGAGTTGTTGGAACAATTTAGAGACCTTAGTTTAGTTTGTGAAGTGACACCAGAAAGTATTAAATTGGGAATGTTGAAGGTAACTAGTGGACTATTGGAAGAGATTGAAAAGAGTCAAAAGTTGGATTTATATCTTTTAGATAAGTTATAGTCGATTGACCAAGGGAGAGAACCTGACTTTAAAATAGGTGTGGATGGAATTTTGAGATTTAAGGAGAGAATTTGTGTTCCCGATGTAGAGGAGTTAAGAAAGATGATCTTAGAGGAAGGACATAGGAGTTGTCTAAGTATTCACCCTAGAGCCACAAAGATGTATAAGGACCTCAAGAAGATATTTTGGTGGCCTAAAATGAAAAAGGATGTTGCTGAGTTTGTGTATGCTTGTTTGGCCTGTCAAAAATCTAAGGTAGAACACCAAAAACCTTCAGGTTTGATGCAACCTTTGAGTATTCCCGAATGGAAGTGGGATAGCATCTCTATGGACTTTGTTGTAGGCTTACCTCGAACACCAAAAAGGTACGATAGCATTTGGGTCATTGTGGATAGATTAACTAAGTCTGCTCACTTTATTCCGATAAACATAACTTATTCTATGGAAAGGTTAGCTGAAATATATATAAAGGAAATTGTGAAGTTGCATGGAATCCCATCAAGTATAGTCTCAAACAGAGACCCTTCGTTTACCTCTATGTTTTGGCAAGGTTTACAAAGCGCTTTAGGTACGAACCTTAGGATGAGTTCAGCCTACCACCCACAAACAGATGGTTAGACTGAGCGAACCAATCAATCCCTAGAAGACTTGTTGAGGGCTTGTGTGTTGGAACAAAATGGAAGTTGGGATAGCTTTTTGCCATTTATAGAGTTTACCTATAACAATAGCTTTCACTCTAGCATTGGAATCGCCCCTTTTGAAGCGTTGTATGGGAGAAGATGTAGGACCCCTCTGTGTTGGTTTGAGACGGGTGATAACCTTGTGTTAGGACCTGAGATTGTTCAACAAACTACCGATAAAGTAAAAATGATTCAAGAAAAGATGGGAGCATCTCAAAGTAGACAAAAGAGTTACCATGATAAAAGAAAGAAAAACCTCGAATTTCAAGAAGGTGATCATGTATTTCTAAGAGTTACTCTAACAACTGGGGTTGGTCGGGCATTAAAAATGTGAAAGCTTACACCTCGGTTTATAGGACCTTACCAAATCCTCAAACGTGTCGGTAACGTAGCATATCAGGTCGCGTTGCCTCCGTCCCTTTCTAATCTCCATAGTGTCTTTCATGTGTCTCAACTTCGCAAGTACATTTTCGATCCCTCACATGTGATTGAGTCAGACAAGGTCCAAATAAAAGAGAATCTAACTTTTGAGACCTTACCGTTACAGATTGAGGACCAAAAGACCAAAGAATTAAGGGGTAAGGCGATTTCATTGGTTAAGGTTGTTTGGGGAGGTGCTATGGGTGAAACTGCTACGTGGGAGGTCGAAAGCCAGATGCGTGATTCTTATCTAGAACTATTTCCGTCAGGTAAATTTCGAGGACGAAATTTTCTTCAACAGGGGGAGAAATGTAACACCCCAATTTCTCATTACCTTATTTTAAATAGTATAGTAATACAATATTTTTTTTTATGAGTGTTAATATGTGTTCTAAATTCTTGAGGTGTGTCCGTGTGTTTTCCTTAATAATTGATTTAAATTATTCATATTAACCATATTTAACTTACAAAAAAAAAATAAATCAAATAAAATAAATATATAAAAATAAAATAAAAACAAGGAGTAAAATTGTGTTGCTATATTAGTTTATTACTTTAGCACTAATAGAGTGAGTTATTAATAAAATAATAATAATAATAATAATAACAATAACAATAATAATAATAATAATAATAATAATAATAATAACAATAATAATAATAATAATAATAATAATAATAATAATAATAATAATAATAGTGAGACTGGAGTATTGGCTGATCAACCTGAGAGGCCCATGTTCCACAATTAGGCCTAACAATAAACCTAAAAATTACCAAGCTATATATATATATATATATATATATATACTTATATAAATCATAACCTACCTAAAAGAAACACCGGAAGAAAAAGAAAAAGAATAGAAACGATTAGCGCTTCCTTCCTAAGTGGATTAGTGGGTTATTCCCTAAGGCCAGGATCTACCGTGCAACACAAGAGTACCCCGACTGTCGCGTATATGTGTCTCGGGTTGAGTTGAGGAGATCTATGGGGACTTGGCCATTCATGAATTATCCGTCCACTCTTGTAGTGGCATAGTATCAGGCCTCCTAACCAAGTACTTCAGAGTAGAATGGTACCAAATGACGAAGTATAGAGTATAGGACATGCATAGCATTTCATTATTGTGATTGTCTTATTGTGAATGAATTTGATAAATCGTTGATATTATACACTTGACTGTTTTTGAGATTGTGATAATTTGATTGCTCGCGCGTTCTCTTTGTGTATTTTATATTGTTACATAATTTGATACTCACCCCTCGTTGTTTGTGTTTGGCATTTGCGACGGACGTAGACGAGTTGTAAGTTGCAGGTGATGACTAATACCATCAGAGAGGCGGAAGCCGTCACGTCTTGGAGACTCTATTTATATGCATTGTATTGATGTTATTTTAAGTATTTTTATTTTGGGAATTCCCGCTCTGATAGTGACATCGGGTTGGGACAATATTTGAACTGAATGTGTACTTCAAAAAGGATTTTGTTGACTACTGTTATAATTTCGAGTTATTATGTTTGATGAAAATTTTGGATTTATGTGACATGTTTATGATTATGTGAGATTCTTTATCTAAAAAAAAAAATTATTTGGGGTTTACTGTGTCACAATTAACCTATAATAACTGCGATTTCGCAAACGCAGCGCCTAGCTAGTCAAACACAAACAACGGAGGAGGTGAGTTTCAAAATCATGATGACAGTATAATAGAAGTAAGAAGAACACGCAAACACTCATAATAGGAACGTATCATTACACAAATATTCCATCAAGAAAATATCACACTCAAAGGTCAAAATCACAGAAGGAAAATCAATAGATTTCATTGTATCATCAAATTGTCTAAGAGAAATTATCACCACACACGATACATATAAATAACAACAAAACAATTACAATAAAATGCAATGCTATGCATGAGCTTAGACTCTACTTCACAATGAGCTACAATTCTAACTCTGAAATACTTGGTTAGGAGGCTTGATTATATGCCATCTAATTGGCCCTGTCCTCATAGATCCCCTCAACTCAACCCGAGACACATATACGTGACAATCGAGGTAAACGTGTGTTGCGTGGTAGCTCCCGACATTTGGAGTACGACCTCTAAGGTCTAACACTCTTGCCTTAAGGCTCGACAATAGACTGCCACGATCAGGTTCATTCAGTTGTACTTCGCCGGAATCACTAGGCTTGTCAGGCCCTATCTATATGATGACAAAATAATCTCCACTTCACAAATTCTCAATATTTATTTTCTCCCCTCGTTGGCTTATGGTACTCCATTAAGACCTTCGTCTCAAACTCAAATTGGAATTACAATATTCTCATCACAATTTTTAACATCACTATCATTAATCACATGTCATCACATATACCCATCACAATCTTATAACATCAATATCATCAATCATACACCATCACATAGACTTATCACAAATATATAACATCATTATTATTAATTATACATCCTCATAATCCCATAAAACTTATCAAAATGAATTCAGCTTTTATTATCACATCGCCAAAACATGTCTAATCAAACATACACATAAAATTCATTCGACATCCAATATCACAATAATATCAAATATCACACATTTAACAATAATAAATCAAATATCATAATAATATCAACTGTCACACATTTAACGAAATTAAATCAAATATCAAAATAATATCAAATGTCCAACATTTAACGAAATTAAATCAAATATCACAATAATATTAAATGTCACACATTTAACAATAATAAATCAAATATCATAATAATATCAACTATCACACATTTAACGAAATTAAATCAAATATCAGAATAATATCAAATGCCCAACATTTAACAAAATTAAATCAAATATCACAATAATATTAAATACCGCACATTTAACGAATCAATCAACACCTTATAAGTATTTCTATTCCATATTTTAATCTCAAAATTTCCATTTTGCATATTAATTAATTTATCACTCAAAGGGCTACTGCCGTACGTAGTAAGCCCTAGATGAATCGTTGGGAAATATAGTTTTCCGGTTCATCTCACAATATATTATAGTCATGAATTCAAAAGCTCTCTCACCCCTTACCTTATTTTGACGCTTTCACACATAAATATGATTCCACGAGAAAACAACCTTTGTCCTTTGGCTTTTAGTCCTTCAATCGATCTAACTCGACAATTTATGGGTGAACGTTAAATTATATTATGAGAAGACACTCTAAAAACTATATTTCGAAATTCGGTCAAGGAAACTTACCATAAATCAGAAAAATAATTAGTGGACAATATAGCCACTTTTCATACGATCGTTTTGGCGTTGGTTTCACTCAAATCGGACTTACGGTGAAGAAGAAAGGTGCAAAATAAGAAATTTTAGAAACGGAGAAGTCGGATATTTTAGAGGGAAATTGGGATTGTTAAAAATACAAGAATGAGTGTTTAATTGACTAGCTAAATTAGTAAAACAACATACTGAAATTTCGGCAAAAATAGAGAATGTTTTCTGGGACAGGTATGGAGCACTGGTGACAAACGATAGCTTCGTAACATTTTATTTCTAATCCTATTTCTTTCCCGGCGGCTGGGAGGAGTTCCCTTCTTTACTATTATATTTTTATTTTATTAACATAATTAGGTCAACATAGGTCAAGTCCATTAGTTCCCTTAATTATTTTTAGTTTTACTATTAGTATTGTTATTTTGCTTAAACAAATTAATAGTTACTTAATCTCATTTTTAATACTCTTGCAAACATCAATTAATTTTCAAAATATTAATAATATTTCATATCTAATATTTCATATCTAATATATTACTCTTTTGTTATAGTGGATAGTTAGATATAAATTTTTCTATTGATGGGCAACTATATGTTTGAAATTATGAATTTAATCGATGTGATACTAGTTATCGATTGATAGACCTTGTCTTTAGGGTCATTACATGATTATTCAAATTTTGAGTTTGCTAATGAAGTCATTTTAGAAAGTTAGCAGTAAATTTGAAATATTAGAAAACTCATATTTATAATTATAATTATTCTTGAATATTAGAGGATGTAGAACTTAGAAGTTAAAAAAAAGAAAAAAGAAATTACCTGAGTTAGAGTTGACTTATTTGTAAAATGAAAAAAATAAGTTTTCTTTGAATTACTCTTGATTATTAAAAAAAATTAAATTGAGTTGAATTTTTATTTTTTATAAAGTAACAATAATTCTATACTATTGATCTCATTTACTACCTAAAATAGCTGAAAATTTAAACCATATTTTACTGTATTGTTTTTAAAAAAATGATAAAGTGTTGTTGTTACGTTGGTTTAGAGGAGCTGTGAATATTGAATCGTGAGAGTGTTAGGACATTTGTTTGAAGTTATTTATTTAGATAATATTAACTCATTGAGTTTAACTTGATATTAGAGTCATACATTTTAAGAATTCAGTAATGATTTATAATGGTACAAAAAAAGGTCACACGATAAAATGTCTACTAATTTGTAACAAAAGGAAAAAAAATTACTATTATTATTATATTGAAACACAATTTAAAAAAAAAAAGATGTTTCTTTCTAAACCTTGATTTGAATAGAAAATATATCTCTTATGTTTAAAGTTTTAATTTTGACTAGAAAATTTCTATTTTTGATTTTGAATTGATATATATGAAAAAAAATAAAATTCTTGTGATTGTCTTCATTACTATTGTTATTGGTTTTAAGATAATGTTGTAGATATTTTTGTCAATTAAAAATCTTGTCTTGAAAAATAATTATGAAATTTAAAAATTCAGTTTAATATGGGCACTTAACTTGATTTTATCAAAAGTGAAAATCACTTCAAAATGTTGATGGTTGTACCTAAATGATTAAAATTTTGATATTGCTTTTGAAATCAATTTAGGACATTCATCATGATTTTGAAATAGTATAAAATTCATAATATTAGCAATAATAATTCTTGAATAATCAAGTTTGGTTGAAATTTTATAGTTAGGCTTTTAGAAACAAATATTTTGAAGGGATTAAATTTTATTTATTTATAAAAGGAGATATTTTATGAGTGAATTATTGTTGACTTATGTGACACCCTAAATCCCAAAATAATATATATAATAATTTGTATCACATTTGTATAAAATTTGCAGCGGATAATTAAAATTATATTTTCAAGAAATTAAAAACTTTTGTAACTAATTTAGGATATCACGTTTCTCAAAGTACACATGCAACAATTCAAATTTTATTACTCAAATAAAACAATTTAATCTCAATAAACTTGATTTAAGTATAATTACTTGATTTAATTTTAAAAACTTACTAGTACTTCTAAGGTTTTTATACAAAAATTTGATTCAAATTAAATAAGTAAAATACAAATTAAAACGCTTATTCCCGGTATCACCTATCAGAGCGGGGTTCCTCCCAAACTTGAACTTCAAGACTCATTAACCTGTAATAACTACGATTTCGCAAACGCAGGGCCCAGCAAGTCAAACACAAACAACGAAGGAGGTGAGTTTTGAAATCATGTTAATAGTATAATATGAGTAAGAAGAATATGCAAACAATCATAATAGAACCGTATCATAATCACTTTACGATATATCAAAATATTTAATTAAATAGTATCATACTATAACATCAAAGTCACTCAAGTAAAATAATCATCTCATTATAATATGCATCAAATCATCTAATTAATATTACCTTTGAAAGACATAAATCACAACAAAACAATCACGAGGAAATGCAATGCTTTGCATGAGCTTAGACTCTACTTCACAATGTGGTACCATTCTAACTCTGAAGTACTTGGTTAGGAGGCCATGATACTATGCCACCATCCCAATGGACGAACAATTCAAATTAGCCCTGTCCTCATAGATCCCCTCAACTCAACCCGAGACACATATACAAATACGATTCCACGAGCAAACAACCTTTGTTCATTGACTCTTTGTCCTTCAATTGATCTAACCTGATAGTTTATGGGTAAACGTTAAAAATAAATTATGAGAAGATACTCTAAAAACTAAATTCGAAATTCGGTCATGGAAAATTACCATAAATCAGAAACCCAATCAGTGGATAATATAGCCACTTTTCACACGGTCATTTTGGCATTGGTTTCACTCAAATCGGACTTACGGTGAAGGAGAACGGTGCAAAATAAGGATTTCTGTAAACGGAGAAATCGGGTATTTTAGGGAGAAATTCGGGTTGTTAAAAATCTGAAAAATTGTGTTTAATTGAATAGATAAATGAGTAAAACAACATACTGAAATTTGGACAAACACAGAGAAACTTTTCTGGGAGAGTTATGGCTCACCAGTGTCAAACGATAGGTTGTTGTTGTGCTTACTCTTTGGTTCTAAGGCTGCGTGTCCAACTCCCTTCCCTTTTCTTTGTTTTGTTTTATTTTAGTAAAAATCAGGGTTCACAAGGTCTCTTTATTTATGTTTTTGTTTTACTATTATTATTTTTATTTTGTGGAAATAAAATTAATATATATTTAATTTCCGTTTTAATAGTCCTCCAAGCACCATTTAGTTTTCCAAACGTTACTATTATTTTATAAATTAGAGTAATTAAAATAATCAATATATAAAAAAAATATTACTAATGACTGAAACTTTCACATTCAAAATAATCTCTACAATTATACTTATTTCTCAAAATACTCACATTATAATAATACTAGCATATTAGGAAATAGTCAAAATTATAAAATAAATAAATATAACATCAATATTTTATATTAATTACTAAATCATAATAAATATATATAAAATCACAATTTCATAACAAGTATATAAAAATAAACAAAATCAGACACAATATCAATTCTATCTCAAGATGAATATTTATAAAGAAAATAAATAAAAATAGAAAATAGTTATAAATAATGGAAATATATCTATGTGTATACTTAATATCAGTCAAACGCACAAAAAGAAATATTATATTAGTTTGGTACGCGTATATACTCGTAAAATCACATAAAATCTTTTTCTTTAAAATATTACACTAAAATACTATTATTATTATTATTAATTTAAATATATATCAAATAATAAAATATAATATTATTTATGTCGCTCATTTAATCTAATATTTTTAAAACTAGCACATCATAGAAAGCACTCATATAACGAAAATTATACCAAAATTCATCAATAAGTATTAAAATAATTTTTACATCAAATTAATTATTTAAAGTCCTATTTAATTAATAAAATAGTTTATTATAGAATTTGGGGTGTTACAATTCTCCCCTTGTTAAAGAATTTCGTCCTCGAAATTTTCGGTGAGTGAACTAATATCTAACTTACCACCCTCAAGATTCATGCTTAGTCTATAAATATATTTAAGACATTCAATCTCCAATTAAGCACAACGTGTAGAAAATCAACTAACATAGCATGATAGACTAACAACATGACACTATAAACCAATTAAACACACAACATTTATCATTCAATTATGAAATAAAATACCACAGAGTTACTCACTGTAATTTACATATAAAACATAACATATAGATTTTGTCAATAATAATGTAGTTAATTTAGTTTTGTTAAATGAAACACATTCCAAGTACCTTGTCAATTTCAACTAGTTCTTTCAAACCAAATATTAGTAGTTTTACTCCTTACAATAAAATCTAATATCACCATACATTCAACAAATTTAATTTACGACCGACAAAGAGAGCAATTTTTTTTTTTAAATATTAAACACATCTAACAACTTAATAATATTATAATAATTTATAATACGTTACTCTATAAAAACATACTCTGTATATAATCAATTGGTATAAGCAATGAATGTGTTTTTTTTAACTACTTAAAAAATAAAATTAAAAGCTACTTCTAACAAAATAATGAGTTATCGTTGTCTCTTTTATTGACGATGAGTCATCGGGGTAGCTAGTCCCTTCTACTCATGTAGTCAACTACTTAAGGAACTATAACTGCAATCATTCAAATTCAAATATGGATAATTAAAAGTATCTTTAACGTGGTTCAGGAATGCGAAGGCGGCGCCACAACTACTGCTCCTTACTTCAAGTTACAAATTCAATTAATTATACATTCATAATAATTTATGTGAAATTTACTACTAGTTACAACAACAAAAGAAAAGGACACTAACATCAATATATAATCAATAATTTGATTAAAGAAATATAGAACTATTCACTTTTAAATGTTCTCGACTACTCTAACTCTATACACTAATTCCCACAAATTAGAACACTTGAAACACAAACAATTTCATATTTACATAATCAAATACATTCATATAACTAATTCATCAATTGAAATAATGATGTAGAACACCCACATACCAATCCAATATTTACAAATTAATCACAAATAAATTATTAATTAACTTTTCTTTCGATCAATCTTTATCATTTATAAAAAAATATTGAAATAAAGCTTTTTCAGTTAGTAGGTAAAGTACACAACTATTTTTACTCTAAGTTAATATAACAATCATAAAATTAAAGTAAATCTCGAAGTACATAAATTATTTTAGTGGTTAATCAATACTCTAAAATTTGGTTGCAAACACTTAAATTATTTTAAAAGGATCACTAATAACTTAATACCATAAAATAATTTTTCTTCATAATTTCAAATTTTTCCTTAGATTACTTCTAAACAAATCTTACGATTTTTTTTAAAATACTTTTAAAAATCAATAAGATTACTAAAATTTCACCAATATCCTTCCCACCAAAATACCTCTCAAGATATTTAAGCACTCTTAAATTTTTTTTTTAACCTATATTTTGAAATCAAATCAAATCATGTATATAATATTAGATACAAAGTTTTTTAATTCCTCAATACTTCTAAAATAGTTATATATTTTTTTTCCTAATTTTAAAAAAACTATTTTTACAACAAATCTTCTAGCTTATTATTATTATTATTTTAAGAATCAACATAACTCCAACAAAATCTAATTTTCTAAAATAAGTCAACAATAATTCACTCATAAAGTATTTCCTTCTATAAATACATAATACATAATAACTACCCCTAGTCTAACAACTCAGACCAATTATCCTGATGCATGATCAGATAACGACTCTCAACCTACAAGTTGACCTACAATCTATAACCAAAACTCCACAGTCCCAAAGAAATCCAAACCAAAGCTCTGATACCACAATGTAACACTCCGATTTTTAACAGCGCGAGTGTATTTTTTTTTATAAAACAAAGAAACAAACAAAGAAATAAATAAGGAAATACCTTTGGATAAATATTTAAGTCATAACACAACGAAAAATAAGTCAACATAATTTATAAGCAGCGGAATAGTTTTTGAAATACGAATCCAAAGTATTTACACATCAAAAGTGGTACATGGAATCCATCGAAAATAAAATGTCAAGCTGACAATATTGGTATAGTTACAGTCTTCCAAATTAAAATAAACGCATCCCAAAAGAAAGACTTCTAGTCCCTATACGTCAACCTAATCTGATCATTCCACAAAACTATACATCCCGAGTGATCATCACGCGCCTCGCAAGACCCTCCTAACGCAGCTCCAGTCGAGTGTGTCCAACTACATTCCCATTCACAGGGTACTAACCGGTAGGATGATCCTGTTTCTCATTTGAGGGCAAAGCCCAGATTTCCACAATAATTGTAAAGGTCACCAACCAAAATTAACAAACATCACATAACAAAATTCTTATATTTTCAAATGCTCAAAAGAACCTTTCGTCTTAGCATACTCCTCGAAAGGGTTTTCATATGTCAAAAATGCATAAACAATGTTGAAAAATGAAGTTTTGACAAACTACATTGTCGTAGCCGAATACAATTGAGAAAATGCAGATTTTCAATTCTAAAATGGCTCTAAATCAATCAACACTTCAAACATTAATATTATCAATTATGAACACATAATTAACACCAAATTAATCTCCACAAATTCACACCTCAATCACACATCAAATATTCATTAAATCAATTATGAACACATAAATACATCAAAACTTAATCAACCCAACTTCACACCTCAAAGAAATTACGAAAAACCACAACAACAATCGAATATGTATATACAATCATTAAAGTATAACAAACATGACTCGCGTGTCAAGCACCCTAATGCAATGCGTATATGCCAAAATGCATCATTCCGGAATTCCAAACCAAAACCCTCCTCGAGGGACGTAAATCATAATTGTACAGCCTCTCACAGACCAGTACTAATTACCGAGGTGCAATCTCTCACGGATCAACACGATTTACTAGCGTGCAGTCTCTCACAGACCAGCACGACATATAAGAGTGCAGTCGCTCACAGACCAGCACAATTTTCTAGAGTGCAATCGCTCACAGATCAGCACATTCTAGAGTGAAATCTCTCACAGATCAGCACGACGCGACAATCCTCGCAAGGATAAGATAAACGAATAATTCACATGGCATCATCCCGTGGCCCATCACGGTCACCACTATCACCATGGCCCTATCGCGGTCACCATGTACTATGAAATGCATGAGCATACTCTGACACTTTTCACCATAATCATTAAGTAAATGTAGCTATTAAAAGATTCCCCAATTTTAATACTCATTTAACACTAATGATTTTTCAAACACAACACAGAGCATATTCAAAGATATTTATTCACACCAATTAAAATTTTCACAACCGCACATAAATCACATCTCCAAATTCCATTCACACCTAAATTGAATTAAATTCATTTTCCACCAAGTCAAACATAAATTTCATCTCAAAAAATTCACAATATTAATTATGAACACATCAATTTCACCTAACATAAATCACCAAAATTTCCAAACATTAATCACCATATTCAATATCTAAAATTTTCAACCATAAATCACCACAACAACATTAATATATAAGAGTTCTCTCCACCGCTAACTCGATGCCAACAGTCTCGATTCCTTTTCGAGACTCAAGGAGCTAACTACATAAACATGAATATTTATAACAACTTGTTCACAATAAAACTAATCCAAACACAACAAAATTTCCAAAATTAAATGTTTCTCACACACAAAAGTTTAAAACCAAATAATCTATATTATTTACTTAAAACTATATAAAACAAATATCATCAAAATTTCCCATACACACACTCGACTATTAAACCACCGAAATTTTTGAGTTAATAAAATACTCTAAACTTTTTTTCTTTTTAAACTTAATTAAAGAGTAATTAAAAGAGTAACATTTTGAACTCTAACCATTTTTAAGTTCAATCTATCTTTTTGCTCAAACTCTTTAACTTTGTTAAAATTTGAACTTTTTCACAACTTTAACAACGCTAATTTTTGTAAAATTTCAATTTCAGTTCAAACTCATTTATTTGAAAATAACTCATTACGTAACTCAAACTCATCAAATTTAATTATCGTCAATTCACACCGACAACAATCAATTCAATTCCACAACACACATATAACACCTCAATTAAATTTCAACAATTCAAACATAACTCTCCCAATTTCAAAACTCCACATTTTTACACATAAACCACCAAATTTCATCAATTCATTTTCTACAAAATCCACAAATAATTCATATCTCAAAAATTCATAATAATAATTATGAACATATAAATCACACCAAACTTGAATCACCACAAACCACACCTCCAATTTAAATTCCACTAAATTACACATAATCACATTAAATTAATTTTTCACAAAATCACACCTCAAATACATCAAATTTCTTTTCCACTAAATCACAAATAATGTCCTAAATGCAAACTAAAAGTTTGGAAGGAGCTCTAACCTCCGTTGTAGCTTTAACAACCGATTACGACACTGCGATTAATTCCGGTAAAATTTAAGTTCGTGACGTCGCTTCCAAAGTTGGCTCACTAGCACCGTAGCGTGGAGATGAGCAACTTCCCCTTCTGTCACTTCTCGAATGGAAGCTTAGAAGTTGAAGAAAAATGAAAGTTTATGTTTGTGGGTTTTTGGAAAAACCAACACTTTGCTGGTTTTGCTTTTGAAACAGAGGAGAAGAAAGAAAGAAGATGCAAGTGTGAACGCTACAGGGAAAAGGTTCTCTACCTTTCTTTCATATATATATATTAAAATAATAATAATATATTATAAAATAATAATAATATATAATAATATCTAAACAAATATCTAGATTTTTTTTTAAAAAACATCATTTCACACATCACCTCACATCACTTCTCAAACCACTTTTTTAGAAAAATATATTCTTTCGCCGCAATTCAATTGACAGATGTATTTTTTCAAAAAAAACGCTGCATCTCAGAAATTTTTTTCTTCGACAAAAGATTCACCGTAATTAAATAAAATTATTAATCGGCAGATAATTTTAATCGGGTCTCCAAAAAGATATTTTTGGCATTTAACTCACAAAATATCATAAAATTGGCTAAAAAGCCTCAGAAATTCAACACAAAATTCTCCAAAGTTCATAAATTACAATTTAAAATTAAGGGTCTTACATTACTACCCTCCAAAAAGAAGTTTCGTCCTCGAAACTTAAAGTATGAGTAACAATCTACACTAGGTTTGTAATCAAATTCAACTTACAAGTCACAATTTGTTTCGCCCGGCCCACTAGAAGAAAGTGTTGCTTACCCCTTTTCATAGGGTGCTTAATAACTCTATACATTACCATAGCTGGTAAGACTCGTTCGTTCCATTCAACATGATTTTATTACTATCAACAAGAGATTAAGGATGATCGGTTCCTCAATTTCTCAATAAGTAGCTGACAACCATGATGGTGGCTTAAACTATCTTAACCTAACTGTAATAACGCTCTTTGCGACTTGCACTTAAGGTTATTCTAATGCACAAGCGGTCAAACAATCTTCTCAAGCTCCACTGAATTTTTCCTTATTTTCCTATAACTTTGATCCTATCGCCCATGGCTATGTCACATAGCCTCATATACATCCACTTGGTACGAATCATCCAATCATTACCGCTGAGGACTCCTAAATATCTCCATGGTCCACAAATCCTCGATTTCTCTTTAGTCGTACAATTACGCCAAACTACTGTGTTCTTATCTGTATGTTGTTCTAATTATAACTCTAATAATTTCATCCCCACATTTTCTTGGTGACCTAAGCTTCCTCAATTTATTTCAACAACATTCCGGAACTATACCACCTACAACATACAAACTTCCTTCAGGTTTAGTGCTTCCTTTCAAGAGTCACGTCTCCAACAAAATCCAACTTGAATTTCATTCATGATTAAGACCTACATTTGTCTCATGCCTTAACACCTCAAATTCACACTTCACTAATTCATTTCTTATGTACTTCGCAATTCTGGACAAACCCGAAAATAATTTTCTTACAACTACTATCAACATTCATTCTGATACTTATCAATTCCGTCATGTCCATTGTTTGCAGCTTTGATGATCATCTTTTCATCATGACAGGTAAAACATATTGTATTCATTCCATTACTTTTCCATTTATACAAACCTTAAATTTCTACCTTAAAACTTGATACATCTTCATTATAGTGATTTTAATAAATCAAGTCTTACTATTTCCCACCAAACTTTTCCATTTTGTGCTCAATTCTTCCCTATCAACCAAACATTAAACTCTGTTGATTGGCGAACACAATAACAACCCCAATGACATGCACTCAATTAGTGCCTTTGAATCATTCGCATACCCTTATAATAACAATATATAAATCACGAGTGAGATAATTCCTTTCATGAATCCTTAATTGTCATAAGCTACATCTCCTTGTGCTGTTATGACACGTTTTCTTGGCACATTTTCCAAAATTTGGTTCACTTGTTTGATTCTTATTCGTTCCCAATAAGCATCTCCTAAGGAATAATTATCTATAAACCTCATCCTCATAAATTTGCAGTAAAATATCTCAAAGACCCACATACCTTTCATCGTTATCTAGTCATTGAAACACTCATTTTAAATCTTAACATTTGACTTCCCAAGACCAACATCTAAACCATAAATCATTTGTTATATTTCTTCTTTTTCACTTTCTATTACAAAATAAAATTCTAAAATATGATCCTCGAAATCTCCAAATACTCATCACACCGTCTAATTCCTTCAATTTTATCTTAAGATACAATACGAGGTCGTATTCATCATTGACTCTAACTGTATTAGTAATCTCACTAATAAAAACTCTTCTAATCATAACACGACCTTTTTAGTAAATCTTCAAACACTTTCATCCATAACATGAATTATTTATCACTTGCCTATCTCAACTACCTCAATTATACCAATTTTAGGCATTTCTTGATCCTCCATCCAACCTTGTGGATTTTAAATCATTGACTTAAAGATCAACCATCTTAGGATACTAAATCAAGTTTCAAATAATCCCTCGGACCTATCAAAACATTAACATTCTCCTAGTAATTACCATCCTTTAATAGACTCTCGAAGCTTACATTGTTATAATTTCTAAGTATTCTCGTACTATGTACTTTCGATTCCACTTAATAGTAACATGCGGTTCAATACATCAAATATTAACTCTTCATGTTTGTCTAGACATCATCCAAAATTCACACTTATGCGTCTATAGTTTCATCTAAAATCACTATTCGTACTTACCATCTCCTAAACCATACAGAGATTTGTCACTTATCAAAGAAATATATATTCCCCCTCTTATAATCGTCAAGAGATTCATACTTAACAATCAAAGTTGTGAATCTCGTTTAACTCAAATGCTCAACCTTACCCCTCAAGGTATTGACTATTCCTCAAAGTGTACTTTATCTAACCAAGGTGGTATATACCCCCTAACGTGCAGTGCCCTTTCACTTCAATACAAGCCTCTTCCTGGACACCTAAGCACCAAATGATATTTCAAAAAGGAAGCCTCGTCTTCTCAACAATTCCATGATGTTCATATCTCCTTGAAATTTATCAAACTTCATCCAGTTTCATCCTAAAATCTACCAGGAAAACATCTAATACTTTTCTTAACAAAAGTCCTCCACTTAGATCTTTACTTGAAATCCCTTATTAGTCTAATGTTAATCCATTCATACACATCATATTCGAGTTAACACCAACACATAGCTTCTTTGTCCTTGGAACCACTTCATACATTTCATGTCGTCATGATTTGCTTCAACTTCGCTTGACAATCCGTCATCTCGAAGATCTTTTCCACTTCCTGAATCCACTGATCAGCTTTTTCTGAGTTCTCATCACCCTTGAACTTTGGAGGATGGTAACGACGAAAATCTTCCAGTTCCCTTGACGCAACAGCACAGATCTCTATTTCCCTCTTCTCCAGATCATGCAGAGTCCTTGCAGCAGTCTGTGCAGCAACAGAAGCAACCATGTTGTTCATAGCTTCAGTCACTTGATCATTCCCGTTGACGTTGACTCTTGCAGCATAATCCCTTCTTGGATGCATTGTTTTCTCAAAACCAACATCAAGAAGAAATCTCAACACCCCTTATTATAATTCCAAAACTAATTTTCGACTACATTAATACATAATAACTACCCCTAGTCTGACAACTCAGACCAATTACCCCGATGCATGATCAGATAACGACTCTCAACCTACAAGTTGACCTACAATCTATAACCAAAACTCCACAGTCCCAAAGAAATCCAAACCAAAGCTCTGATACCACAATGTAACACCCCGATTTTTAACAGCGCGAGTGTATTTTTTTTTTCAAACAAAGAAATAAATAAGGAAATACCCTTGGATAAATATTTAAGTCATAACACAACGACAAATAAGTCAACATAATTTACTAGCAGCGGAATAGTTTTTGAAATACGAATCCAAAGTATTTACACATCAAAAGTGGTACATGGAATCCATCGAAAATAAAATGTCAAGCTGACAATATTGGTATAGGTACAGTCTTCCAAATTAAAATAAACACATCCCAAAAGAAAGACTTCTAGTCCCTATACGTCAACCTAATCTGATCATTCCACAAAACTATACATCCCGAGTGATCTTCACGCGCCCCGCAAGACCCTCCTAACGCAGCTCCAGTCAAGTGTGTCCAACTACATTCCCATTCACAGGGTACTTACCGGTAGGATGATCCTGTTTCTCATATGAAAGCAAAGCCCAGATTTCCACAATAATTGTAAAGGTCACCAACCAAAATTAACAAACATCACATAACAAAATTCTTATATTTTCAAATGCTCAAAAGAACCTTTCGTCTTAGCATACTCCTCGAAAGGGTTTTCATATGTCAAAAATGCATAAACAATGTTGAAAAATGAAGTTTTGACAAACTGCATTTTCGTAGCCGAATACAATTGAGAAAATGCAGATTTTCAATTCTAAAATGGCTCTGAATCAATCAACACTTCAAACATTAATATTATCAATTATGAACACATAATTGACACCAAATTAATCTCCACAAATTCACACCTCAATCACACATCAAATATTCATTAAATCAATTATGAACACATAAATACATCAAAACTTAATCAACCCAACTTCACACCTCAAAGCAGTTACAACAAATCACAACAACAATCGGATATGTATATACAATCATTAAAGTATAACAAACATGACTCGCGTGTCAAGCACCCTAATGCAATGCGTATATGCCAAAATGCAACATTCCGGAATTCCAAACCAAAACCCTCCTCGAGGGACGTAAATCATAATTGTACAGCCTCTCACAGACCAGTACTAATTACCGAAGTGCAATCTCTCACGGATCAGCACAATTTACTAGTGTGTAGTCTCTCACAAACCAGCACGACATACAAGAGTGCAATCACTCACAGACCAACACAATTTTCTAGAGTGCAATCGCTCACAGATCAGCACATTCTAGAGTGCAATCTCTCACAGATCAGCACGACGCGACAATCCCTGCAAGGATAAGATGAACCAACAATTCACATGGCATCATCCCGTGGCCCATCACGGTCACCACTATCACCATGGCCCCATCACGGTCACCATGTACTATGAAATGCATGAGCATACTCTGACACTTTTCACCATAATCATTAAGTAAATGCAGCTATTAAAAGATTCCCTAGTTTTAATACTCATTTAACACTAATGATTTTTCAAACACAACATAAAGCATACTCAAACATATTTATTCACACCAATTAATATTTCCACAGCCACACATAAATCACATCTCCAAATTCCATTCACACCTAAATTGAATTAAATTCATTTTCCACCAAGTCACACATAAATTTCATCTCAAAAAATTCATAATATTAATTATGAACACATCAATTTCACCTAACATAAATCACCAAAATTTCCAAACATTAATCATCATATTCAATCTCTAAAATTTTCAACCATAAATCACCACAACAACATTAATATATCATTGTTCTCCCAACCGCTAACTCGATGCCAACGGTTTCGATTCCTTTTCGAGACTCAAGGAGCTAACTACATAAACATGAATATTTATAACAACTTGTTCACAATAAAACTAATCCAAACACAACAAAATTTCCAAAATTAAATGTTTCTCACACACAAAAGTTTAAAACCAAATAATCTATATTATTTACTTAAAACTATATAAAACAAATATCATCAAAATTTCCCATACACACACTCGACTATTAAACCACCGAAATTTGAGTTAATAAAATACTCTAAACTTTTTTTCTTTTTAAACTTAATTAAAGAGTAATTAAAAGAGTAACATTTTGAACTGTAACCATTTTTAAGTTCAATCTATCTTTTTGCTCAAACTCTTTAACTTTGTTAAAATTTGAACTTTTTCACAACTTTAACAACGCTAATTTTTGTAAAATTTCAATTTCAGTTCAAACTCATTTATTTGAAAATAACTCATTACGTAACTCAAACTCATCAAATTTAATTATCGTCAATTCACACTGACAACAATCAATTCAATTCCACAACACACATATAACACCTCAATTAAATTTCAACAATTCAAACATAACTCACCCAATTTCAAAACTCCACATTTTTACACATAAACCACCAAATTTCATCAATTCATTTTCTACAAAATCCACAAATAATTCATATCTCAAAAATTCATAATAATAATTATGAACATATAAATCACACCAAACTGGAATCACCACAAACCACACCTCCAATTTAAATTCCACTAAATTACACATAATCACATTAAATTAATTTTTCACAAAATCACACCTCAAATACATCAAATTTCTTTTCCACAAAATCACAAATAATGTCCTAAATGCAAACTAAAAGTTTGGAAGGAGCCCTTACCTCCGTTGTAGCTTTAACAACCGATTACGGCACCGCGATTAATTCCGGTAAAATTTATGTTCGTGACGTCGCTTCCAAAGTTGGCTCACTAGCACCGTAGCGTGGAGATGAGCAACTTTCCCTTCTGTCATTTCTCGAATGGAAGCTTAGAAGTTGAAGAAAAATGAAAGTTTATGTTTGTGAGTTTTTGGAAAAACCAACACTTTGCTGGTTTTGCTTTTGAAACAGAGGAGAAGAAAGAAAGAAGATGCAAGCGTGAAAGCTACAGGGAAAAGGTTCTAGATTTTTTTAAAAAAAACATCATTTCACACATCACTTCTCAAACCACTTTTTTAGAAAAATATCTTCTTTTGCCGCAATTCAATTGACAGATGTATTTTTTCAAAAAACGCTGCATCTCAGAAATTTTTTTCTTCGACAAAAGATTCACCTTAATTAAATAAAATTATTAATCTGCAAATAATTTTAATCGGGTCTCCAAAAAGATATTTTTGGCATTTAACTCGGAAAATATCATAAAATTGGCTAAAAAGCCCCATAAATTCAACACAAAATTCACCAAAATTCATAAATTACAATTTAAAATTAAGGGTCATACAATAAATAATACAATAATATAAAACAGAAAAACATGATGGTAAAAATAATTAATACATAAGAAAACACAATTGACACGACTGACATTTGACTCCCATTGAACTGACACTCAACCCACCCGCCCTGACTGGATAGACCTGGCTCTGATACCACTAATGTGACACCCTAAATCCCAAAATAATATATACAATAATTTATATCATATTCCTATAAAATTTGCAGCAGATAACTAAAATTATATTTACAAGAAAATAAAACTTTTGTAAGTAATTTAGGATATCACGTTTCTCAAAGTACACATGCGACAATTCAACTTTTATTACTCAAATAAAACAATTTAATCTCAATGAACTTGATTTAAGTATAATTACTTGATTTAATTCTAAAATCTTACTAGTACTTCTAAGGTTTCCATACAAAAATTTGATTCAAATTAAATAAGTAAAATACAAATTAAAACCCTTATTCCCGGTATCACCTATCAGAGCGGGGTTCCTCCCAAACTTGAACTTCAAGACTCATTAACCTGTAATAACTGCGATTTCGCAAACGCAGGGCCCAGCCAGTCAAACACAAACAATGAAGGAGGTGAGTTTTGAAATCATGTTAATAGTATAATATGAGTAAGGAGAACATGCAAACAATCATAATAGAACCGTACCATAATCTCTTTACGATATATCAAAATATTTAATTAAATAGTATCATACTATAACATCATGATACTATGCCAATTTCCTGGTGGACGCACAATTCAAATTGGCCCTGTCCTCATAGATCCCCTCAACTCAACACTAAACACATATACGCGACAGTCGAGGTAAACGTGTGTTGCATGGTAGCTCCCAACATTTGGAGTGCTACCTCCAAGTCACCTAGGAATTCCCCACCGGAATACCTCCAAGGTCTAACAATCTTGCCTTAAGGCTCGACAACAGACCGCCACGATCAGGCTCATTCAGTTGTACTTCCCCATAATCACTAGGCTTGTCAGGCCCTACCTATATGATGACAAAATAATCTTCACTTCATAATTCACCATATTTATTTTCTCCCCCTGTTAGCTTAGACTACTCCATTAAGAGCACCATATTTAAGAATCATCACTATCTCATCAAGTATGGGGTACTTCAATATTTTCATCACAATTTTATATTATCAATAATCATAAATAATCATGATCATCGTATAAACTCATCACAATTTTATAACATCACTATCATCAATCAAAAATCATCATGATCATCACGTAAGCATATATCAAACCATGCATCCATATTTTATTATCACATCACATAATTTCATCTAAGCAAACATGTACACATAATTTCATTCAACATCCAACATCACAATAATAACAAATATCAATTACCACACAAGTATCGAAAATTAAATCAATCAACACCTTATAAAAATTTATATTTCACATTTTAATCTCACAATTCTCATATTTCAAATTAATCAATTTATCTCTCAAAGGGCTACTGTCGTACGTAGCAAGCCCCGAATGAATCGTTGGGAAATACGGTTTTCCCGTTCATCTCACAATATATTATACTCATGAATTCAAATGCTCTCTCACCCTTACCTTATTTTGATGTTTTCACACAAAAATACAATTCCAAGAGCAAACAACCTTTGTCCATTGACTCTTTGTCCTTCAATCGATCTAACTCGATAGTTTATGGGAAAACGTTAAAAATAAATTATCAGAAGAAACTCTAAAAACTAAATTCGAAATTCGGTCAAGGAAAATTACCATAAATCAGAAACCCAATCAGTGGATAATATAGCCACTTTTCACACGGTCGTTTTGGCGTTGGTTTCGCTCAAATTGGACTTACGGTGAAGGAGAACGGTGCAAAATAAGGATTTCTTATTTCGATGCTTTCACCTATGAATATGATTCGATGCCCAAACATTCCTTGCTCTTTGACTTTTTGTCCTTCAACTAATCATAAATAAGAAACCTAATCAGTGGATAATATAGCCACTTTTCACACGGTCTTTTTGGCGTTGGTTTCACTCAAATCGGACTTACGGTGAAGGAGAACGCTGCAAAATAAGGATTTTCAGATTTGGAAGAAAATTGAGAAAGTTTTCTGGAACAGTTATTGATCACCGATGTAAAACGATAGAGTTGTTGTTGTGTTTCCTCTTTGGTTTTACGGCTGCCCTTCCAACTCCCTTCCCTTCTTTTGTTTGTTATATTTTATTAACAATTAGGGTTCATAAGGTCTCTTTATTTATGTTTGTGTTTTACTATTATTATTTTTATTTTGTGGAAATATAATTAATATATGTTTAATTTCCTTTTTAATAGTCCTCCAAGCACCATTTAGTTTTCCAAACGTTACTATTATTTTATAAATTAGAGTAATTAAAATAATCAATATATAAAAAAACATATTACTAATGACTGAAACTTTCACATTCAAAATAATCTCTACAATTATACTTATTTCTCAAAATACTCACATTATAATAATACCAGCATATTAGGAAATAGTCAAAATTATAAAATAAATAAATATAACATCAATATTTTATATTAATTACTAAATCATAATAAATATATATAAAATCACAATTTCATAACAAGTATATAAAAATAAACAAAATCAGACACAATATCAATTCTATCTCAAGATGAATATTTATAAAGAAAATAAATAAAAATAGAAAATAGTTATAAATAATGGAAATATATCTATGTGCATACTTAATATCAGTCAAACGCACAAAAAGAAATATTATATTAGTTTGGTACGCGTATATACTCGTAAAATCACATAAAATCTTTTTCTTTAAAATATTACACTAAAATACTATTATTATTAATTTAAATATATATCAAATATTAAAATATAATATTATTTATGTCGCTCATTTAATCTAATATTTTTAAAACTAGCACATCATAGAAAGCATTCATATAACGAAAATTATCCCAAAATTCATCAATAAGTATTAAAATAATTTTTACATCAAATTAATTATTTAAAGTCCTATTTAATTAATAAAATAGTTTATTATAGAATTTGAGGTATTACAATCATCTCATTATAATATGCATCAAATCCTCTAATTAATATTACCTTTGAAACACATCAATGACAACAAAACAATCACGAGGAAATGCAATGCTATGCGTGAGCTTAGACTCTACTTCACAATGTGGTACCATTTTAACTCTGAAGTACTTCGTTAGGAGGCCATGATACTATGCCACCATCCCGGTGGACGCACAATTCAAATTGGCCCTGTCCTCATAGATCCCCTCAACTCAACCCGAGACACATATACGCGACAGTCGAGGTAAATGTGTGTTGCATGGTAGCTCCCGACATTTGGAGTGCTACCTCCAAGTCACCTAGGAATTCCCTACCGGAATACCTCCAAGGTCTAACAATCTTGCCTTAAGGCTCGACAGTAGACAGCCACGATCAGGCTCATTCAGTTGTACTTCCCCATAATCACTAGGCTTGTCAGGCCCTACCTGTAACACCCTAAATTTGATAATAAACTATTTTATTAATTAAATAGGATTCTAAATAATTAATTTGATGTTAAAATTATTTTAGAATATATGTTGATAAATTTCGTGAGTAATTTTTGTTATAAGGATGCTTTCTATGATGTGTTGGTTTGATAGATGTTATATTTAATGAGCAATATAAATAATAAATATTTATTTTATTATTCTATATATTTTTCTAAAAATAATATTATTTTAGTGTAATATTTAAATATAAAATTAAAATATTTTATGCGATTTTACGTGTATATACGTGTACCCAATTAATGTAATATTTTTCTGTGCATTAGATTGATGTTAAGTATGTACATAGTTATATCTCAATTATTTATAACTACCTTCTATTTTAAATTATTTAATTTATAAATAACTATCTTGAGATGTTTGAAATATTGTGATTGATTTCTTTTACTTTTATGTATAACATATGAGATGATGATTTTATACATCTTTATTGTGATTTAGTAATTAATATAAATTTTTGATGCTATATTTATTTAATCGTTTTGACTATTTTATAAAGATGATAGTATTTTTATGGGCTGTTAACTAATTTTACAAATATTTAGATGAATTAATTAGGTAGGCATGAGCTGTTAACTAATTTTACAAATATTTGGATGAGTTTGTTAGGTAGGAATGGGCTGTTAACTAATTTTACAAATATTTAGATGAATTTGTTAGGTTTTGCTGCTTGTTTTCTATTCGCTGCTTTCCAAAACAAAAACTTAAATAAAGAGACCTTGTGAACCCTGATTTTTACTAAAATAAAACAAAACAAAGAAAATGGAAGGGAGTTGAATGGGAAGCCATAGAACCAAAGAGTAAACACAACAACAATCTATGGTTTTTTATACCGGTGATCGATAATTGTTCCGTAAAAGCTTTTCCGTTCTCATCCAAATTTGAGTATGTTATTTCATTCATTTAACTCGTCAATTAAACATAATTTTCCAGATTTTTAACAACCCCAATTTCTATATAAAATACCCGACTTCTTCGTTTGTAGAATTCGTTATTTTGCACCGTTCTCCTTCACCATAAGTCCGATTTGAGTGAAACCAACGCCAAAACGACCGTGTGAAAAGTGGCTATATTATCCACTGATTGGTTTTCTGATTTATGGTAATTTTCTTTGACCGGTTTTCGAATTTAGTTTTTAAGAATATCTCCTCATAATTTATTTTTGACGTTTGCCCATAAACTGTCGAGTTAGATCAATTGAAGGACAAAGAGTCAATGAACAAAGGTTGTTTGCTCGTAGAATCACATTCATGTGTGAAAGCGTCAAAATAAGGTAAGGGGTGAGAGAGCGTTTGAATTCATGAGTATAATATATTGTGAGATGAACGGGAAAACCGTATTTCCCAACGATTCATCCGGGGCTTGCTACGTATGGCAGTAGCCCTTTGAGAGATAAATTGATTAATTTGAAATATGAGAATTGTGAGGTTAAAATGTGAAATATAAATTTTTATAAGGTGTTGATTGATTTAATTTTCGATACTTGTGTGGTAGTTGATATTTTTTATTATTGTGATGTTGGATGTTGAATGAAATTATGTGTACATGTTTGCTTAGATGAAATTATGTGATGCAATAATAAAATATGGATGCATGGTTTGATATATGCTTACGTGATGATAATGATGATTTTTGATTGATGATAGTGATGTTATAAAATTGTGATGAGTTTATACGATGATCATGATTATTTATGATTAATGATATTATAAAATTGTGATGAAAATATTGAAGTACCCCATACTTGATGAGAAAGTGATGATTCTTAAATATGGTGCTCTTAATGGAGTAGTCTAAGCTAACGGGGGGAGAAAATAAATATTGTGAATTGTGAAGTGAAGATTATTTTGTCATCATATAGGTAGGGCCTGACAAGCCTAGTGATTTTGGGGAAGTACAACTGAATGAGCCTGATCGTGGAGGGCTACAGTCGAACTGTAAAGTAAGACTGATAGACCTTGGGGGTACACCTAGTGGGGAATTCCTAAGTGGATTAGTGGGTTATTCCCTAAGGCCGGGAGCTACCGTGCAACACAAGAGTACCCCTACCGTCGCGTATATGTGTCTCGGGTTATTCATGAATTGTCCGTCCACTCTTGTAGTGGCATAGTATCATGGACTCCTAACCTAGTACTTTAGAGTTAGAATGGTACCACATTGTGAAGTAGAGTCTAAGCTCATGCATAGCATTGCATTTCCTTGTGATTGTTTTGTTGTGATTGATGTGTTTCAAAGGTAATATTAATTAGATGATTTGATGCATATTATAATGAGATGATTATTTTACTTGGGTGACTTTGATGTTATAGTATGATACTATTTAATTAAATATTTTGATATATCGTAAAGTGATTATGATACGGTTCTATTATGATTGTTTGCGTGTTCTTCTTACACATATTATACTATTAACATGATTTCAAAACTCACCTCCTTCATTGTTTGTCTTTGACTGGCTAGGCCCTGCGTTTGCGAAATTGCTGTTATGACAGGTTAATGAGTCTTGAAGTTCAAGTTTGGGAGGAACCCCGCTCTAATAGGTGATACCGGGAATAACAGTTTTAATTTGTATTTTACTTATTTAATTTGAATCAAATTTTATAGGAAAATGATATAAATTATTATATATATATTATTTTGGGATTTTGGGTGTCACACTACCTATATGATGACAAAATAATCTTCACTTCACAAATTCACAATATTTATTTTCTCCCCTCGTTAGCTTAGACTACTCCATTAAGAGCACCATATTTAAGAATCATCACTATCCCATCAAGTATGCGGTACTTCAATATTTTCATCACAATATTATAATATCATTAATCATAAATAATCATGATCATCTTATAAACTCATCACAATTTTATAACATCACTATCATCAATCAAAAATCATCATTATCATCACGTAAGCATATACCAAACCATGGATCCATATTTTATTATCACATCACATAATTTCATCTAAGCAAACATGTACACATAATTTCATTCAACATCCAACATCACAATAATAACAAATATCAACTACCACACAAGTATCGAAAATTAAATCAATCAACACCTTATAAAAATTTCAATTTCACATTTTAATCCCACAATTCTCATATTTCAAATTAATCAATTTATCTCTCAAAGGGCTACTGCCGTACGTAGCAAGCCCTGGATGAATCATTGGGAAATACGATTTTCCTGTTCATCTCACAATATATTATAATCATGAATTCAAACGCTCTCTCACCCCTTACCTTATATCGACACTTTCAGACACAAGTACAATTCCACAAGCAAACAATATTTGTTCTTTGACTTTTTGACCTTCAATCGATCTAACTCGATAATTTATGGGTAAACGTCAAAAATAAATTATGAGAAAATAGTCTAAAAACTGATTTCGAAATTCGGTCAAAGAAAATTACCATAAATCAGAAAACAAATCAGTGGATAATATAGCCACTTTTCACACGGTCGTTTTGGCGTTGGTTTCACTAAAATCGGACTTACGGTGAAGGAGAACGATGCAAAATAAGGATTTCGGTAAATGGAGAAATCGGGTATTTTAGGGAGAAATTCAGGTTGTTATAAATCTGAAAAATGGTATTTAATTGAATAGATAAATGATTAAAACAACATACTGAAATTTGGACGAAAACAGAGAAACTGTTCTGGGACAGTTATGGATCGCCGGTGTCAAACGATACGATTATTGTTGGTTTCCTCTTGATTTTAGTGGTGCTGGCTGTAAGCTTCCTTGTTTGTTCTTTTATTTTGTTTTATTAACAATTTAAATCATTTACGCACATGGGTCAAGCCCATTAGACTCCTTTTAGGTTTTACTATTACTATTTTATTTTATTAAAAATAAAAAACACAATTTCATTAATGAAACATTATTAATATTTCAAAACTAATAATTTATAAAATACATTTAAAATATATTAATAATTAAAACTCTCATATTCTAATTAATCACTATAATTACACTTATTTTTCTAAATACTTACGTTAAATTACTACATTAGAAAATATTTAAAATTACAAAATAAATAAATATATAAAATCAGCACTTTATATTAATTACTATTTCAAAATAAACAAATATAAAATCATGATGCCATAACAAGTATATAAAAATAAAGAGAATAAAACACAATAGTAACCACTATCTCAAGATATAATTATTTTTAAAATGAATAATTGAAATTAAATATATTTAAAAATTAAATAAAAATAATTAAGTACACATTTAATATTAGTTAAACGCAAAAAGAATGTTATTTTAATTGAGTGCACGTTTATACACTTAAAATGACATAAAATCTTATTCTTCAAAATATTACACTAAAATACTATTACTTTTAAAAATTTATATAGTATAATAATATAAAATATTTATTATTTATATCTTTCGTTTAATATAATGTGTATCGAACTAGCGCATCATAGAAAACATTCGTATAACAAAAATTACTAACAAAATTTATCAACATATATTCTAAAATAATTTTAACATCAAATTTAGGGTGTTACAGGAAAACCGTATTTCCCGACGATTCATTCAGGGCTCGCTACGTACGGCAGTATCCCTTTGAGTGATAAATTAATTAATGATAAAATATGGGAATTCTAAGATTAAAATATGCAATAGAAATATTTATAAGGTGTTGATTGATTTAACTTCGTCAAATGTGTGGTTTTGGATATTATTGTGATGTTTGATTTATTTTTATTAAATGTGTGATATTTGAAATTATTGTGATATTAGATGTGGAATGAATTTTATGTATATGTTTGATTAGACGTGTTTTTGTGTTGTGATAATACAAAGTGAATTTATTTTTATATGTTTATGTGATTATGATGATGTATGATTAATAATAACGATGTTATAAATTTGTGACAAGCCTATGTGACGTTGTATGCTTGATGATAGTGATGCCATAGATTTGTGATAAGTTTATGTGATTAGATATGATTAATGATAGTGATGTTGTTAATTTGTGATGAGAATGTTGAAGTAACTCCATAGTTGGTGAAATAATTGTGATTTCAATTTGTGGTTGAGATGACGGTTCTAAATGGAGTATCATAGGCCAACGAGCGGAGAAAATAAATATTGAGAAATTGTGAAGTGAATATTATTTTGTTATCATATAGGTAGGGCCTGACAAGCCTAGTGATTCCGAGGAAGTACAACTGAATGAGCCTGATCGTGGCGGTCTACTGTCGAGCCTTAAGGCAAGAATGTTAGACCTTAGAGGTATTAAGGTGGGGAATTCCTAGGTGACTTGGAGGTAGCACTCCAAATGTCAGGAGCTACCACGCAACACATGTTTACCTCGATTGTCATGTATATGTGTCTCGGGTAGAGTTGAGGGAATTTATGAGGACAAGGCCAATTTGAATTGTCCATCCACCAGGATGGTGGCATAGTATCAAACCTCCTAACCAAGTACTTCAAAGTTACAAAGGTACCACATTATGAAGTAGAATCTAAGCTCATGCATAAAATTGCATTTTATTGTAATTGTTTTGTAGTTATTAAAATGTGTCGTGTGTGGTAACCTTCAATAGAACAGTGCTTAGGTAACCTTCAACAGAACAGTGTCATATTATAAAATATAGTGCTTAGGTAACCTTCAACAAAACAGTGTCATATTATTTGCCCAATGCAAAATAGCCAAAACAATAGACGTATGAGATTCTTTCACAACCAATAGGAGGCTACTAAAAGGAAAAGAAACTGGATTGTATAAAAATTAACAGCCCGTAAATTGCTAAAACATTGGTTGAATTTTACTTCCTTCATCTTTCTATGCGAATAACAGATCTTTAAAGGCTTGTCAATTGTGATTGGTATTTTATTATCAGACATATGATAGACATCTTTCTATCTAATTATGCCTAAGCTTCACTTATGATACTACATGGCATTTAATGTGAACTAGTAAGTATAAGCCATAAGCTATTCATGATTTCAAATAATTGAAATTTTCACAAGATAACAGGACAATGTTAGTAACATACATAACAACTATTTTTATACAAATACAAAACAAGTTAGAATTTCATATCAACGGTTTGTATAGTTATCTTAACCCTTTTAAGTTTGATTAAATTTCACTAATGCAAATTGGAAACATGTCAAGATGATATAATGTACAATCCGATGAAAGTCACACCACCTAGCGCATGTTCAGGTTAATTTCACAATATTATCACATAACATACAATAGAAGTTCCATAAACACCTAATGAATAACAGTAAAAAGTAACACAATTGACAAGGACACAAAAAAAAAACAATAGACACCTCGCCCACACGGCCTGATTGGACAGACCTACTCTGATACCACTAATGTGACACCCTAAACCCAAATTGAAATAAAAAGTAAAATGCACTAGTTTTGAGAGACATTCGCAATGGTTCCAAAATTGAGTATAAAAATTTTCATTTAAACTATAGAGTTCAGGACGTCACATTCACACTTATACTAAATGCTTGCATCAAAATGTTCAATTAAAAATCCTTTATTTTCGAATATAGTTGAGGCTTATAAAATAAGTTTTTTTGATATAAAAACACGTTCTAAACTTAAAGACAATTAATTTCTACATCCAAATAAAAGATGAAAATAACACAATTCATCGATCGAATTTACAAAAATCTAAATTAATTCACAACTCAACAGAATACGATAGATTACTCCCACCCAGTATCACCTATCAGAGCGTGGATCATCAACCAATAACTTGAAATGACTGCGCTCTCGCAAGCGCCAAACACAAGCAACGAGGGGTGAGCTTTGAAGACATGTAACAGTATAAAATAATTGAGAAGAACTCGTAAAATATATTAAACACTATACCATTTCAAATCACAATCAACAAGGATAATCAAGGTAAAATATTGATACAATCCATAACATCAAGTAAGTAAACACACAAATCAAGTAATGTTATGCATGCTCTTATACTCTAGACTCCTTCTCTTTCTTTGGTACCATTTTAACTTTGAAGTACTTGGTTAGGAGGCTTGATACTATGCCACCACACAAGTGGACAGACAATTCAATTTGGTCGTGTCCTCATATATCCCCTCAACTCAACCCGAGACACATATACGCGACAGTCGAGGTAAAAGTGTGTTGCATGGTAGCTCCCGACATTTGGAGTGCTACCTCCAAGTCACCTAGGAGTTCCCGACCCGAATACCTCCAAGGTCTAACAATCTTGTCCTAAGGCTCGACAGCAGACCACCACGATCAGGCTCATTCAGTTGTACTTCCTCGGAATCACTAGGCTTGTTAGGCCCTACCTATATGATAACAAAATAATATTCACTTCACAATTTCTCAATATTTATAAACAAAACACAAAATACATCAAATACACAATTCTACAATAATTCAACTACCACACAATCTTCAAAATTTAAATCAAACAACACCCTATAAAAGTTTCTAACTCGTATTTTAATCTCACCAAGTTCAAGTTTTCTCATTAGTCAATTATTGCTCAAAGGACTTCAGCCTTACGCAGCGAGTCCTGAATGAATTATGGAAATTTGGATTTACCGTTCATCTCACTTAATTTACACTCATGAATTCGAACTCTCTCTCACCCCGTACTTGAATTTGAAGCTTTCATAAGATATAAGGACCATAATGATTTTCAGCAACCAGAGATGTCGATAACACACAACGAACAACACCAAAAGCATCGACGAATTTACAGAGTCAATGAAACATGGCTGATAATTTACATGGACTATAAATATCAATGTTACATAATTAATGAAAATATTAAGAGAATAAACATATTCGAAACGAAGTGAAACAAGTTATCAGAAAAGGCCTCACCGACGTGTTGGAGCACCGATAGGGTCCGACTTCAATTTCCCCGAAACAGACAAACGAGTATCCTTCTTGAAGGTTTCGACAAGAGGAATTCAAAAACGATATCAGTTTTTCAAGATAATGAACCCGTTGTCAGGAATTCAAGAAAATAGCCACGATAATGGTGGAAACCCATCTTTTAAAATGTAACGGTTGGCAATTTCGAGCATAGGTAACGAAAGAGGGTGTTTCGTGGAGTTCAAATATGGTCTTGGTTTTCGTTGGTGATAGTTGTGGTGGCCGAAATCTTGATCAAAAGGTGGAGATGTGATTTTTGGCAAAGAGGAATAGGGCGTTTAAGATTGCGATTCAAGCTGAAAATGAAAGAAGAGATCACAACCATCACAGATGTGGTCTCGGTTTTGCACAACACCCACTATAATGATCATAATTGAAGAGAGAAGACAAAGAAGAAATATGAATGGCGGCAATGGTATATACACGAAGAAGAAGATGATGGATCGGTCTTCCGTTTCCTTTTTATCATCTTATTAAATTTACTCTTGCATAGAGGCCTAATCCATAAAACAAATCTTTCTCATTTTTAAACACAATTTAATTTCTAAAATATTACTAATATTTCAAACCCAAATATTTTACAAAATAAAGTAATTAATATTTTTTTAAAAAAAATATTAATAATTAAGATTCTCATATTTAAAATAATCACTATAATTATACTTATATTTTTCAAATCCTCACATTAAAATACTATCATTATTAGAGTATAATTGAAATTATAAAATACATAAATAAAGCATTGAATTATTTATCTACAATAATATTTAATAAAAAAATAATAATTTATTATAAAATTTGGGGTGTTACATTAGAAGTACTAGTAAGTTTTTAGAATTATATCAAGTAATTATACTTAAATCAAGCTTATCAAGATTGGACTATTGTAATGGATAAAATAAGTTAAAGTGTTTTTATTTTTATTTTTGAGAAACGTGATATTCTAAATTAAATATAAAGTTTTTATTTTCTTGGAAATATATTTTTATTTATCCGCTACAAATTTTATAGGAATATGATATAAATTATTATATATATATATATATACTATTTTGAGATTTAGGGTGTCACAACTGACACGTAATCCACTTGACCTAATTGGACAGACCTGCTCTAATACCACTAATGGGACACCCTAAACCCCAAAAGAACATATATAATAATTTATACTAGATTTGCTGCGGATAAAGAGAATTTGTTTCCAAGAAAATAAATACTTTTATAACCAATTTAAGATATCACATTGCTCGAATAGAAAAAGGAACACATTTAACTTTTTGCTTCCAATAAAACAATGTAATCTCAATAAGCTTGATGTAAGTATAATTACTTAATTAAATTCCAAAAACTTTCTAGTACTAGGGTTTTCATAGAAAAAGTTATTTGTAATTACATAAGTAAAATATAAATTACAACTCTTAATTCCCGGGATCACCTATGAGATTAGGTTCCTACCAAACTTGAACTTCAAGACTCATTAACCAGTAATAACTACGATTTCACAAACGCAGGGCCAAGCCAGTCGAACACAATCAACGAAGGAGGTGAATTTTGAAATCATGTTAATAGTGTACTATAAGTGAGAAGAACACACAAACAATCATAATACACCGTATCATAACAGAAACATTCATCAAGAAAAAACATCACCTTATAAAGTTAAAACCACTCAAGTAAAATTGATGCATTTCACTATAAAATCAAATCATCTAAGAGAAATCATTATCGCACATGTTTCCTATTAATCACAACAAAAAAATCACAAGAAAATGCAATGCTATCCATGAGCTTATACTCTACTTCACAATGTGGTACTGTGACACCCTAAAACCCCAAATAAATTTTTTTTTTTGGATAAAGAGTATCACATAATCATAAACATGTCACATAAATCCAAAATTTCCATCAAACATAATGACATCGAAATCATAATATCAAACAACAGAATCCTTTTTGAAGTACACATACTTATGTTTTAAATTTAGTGTAAATATAGTCCCCACTCGATGTCACTATCAGAGCGGGAACACGCAATTATGTAACAGTATAAAATACAAGAGGAGAACACGCAAGCAATCAAATTATCACAATACCAAAAAAACAGTCAAGTGTATAATATCAACGATTTATCAAATTCATTCACAATAAGACGATCACAATAATGAAATGCTATGCATGTCCTATACTCTATACTTCGTCATTTAGTACCATTCTACTCTAATGTACTTGGTTAGGAGGCCTGATACTATGCCACTACAAGAGTGGACGGACAATTCATGAATGGCCAAGTCCTCATAGATCCCCTCAACTCAACCCGAGACACATATACGCAACAATCGGGGTACTCTTGTGTTGCACGGTAGGTCCTGGCCTTAGGGAATAACCCATTAATCCACTTAGGAATTCCGCACTAGGTATACCCCCAAGGTCTATTAGTCTTACCTTACAGTTCGACTGTAGCCCTCCACGATCAGGCTCATTCAGTTGTATTTCCTCGAATCACTAGGTTTGTCAAACTCTCCCTATATGATGACAAAATAATCCTAACTCCAAAATCTACAACACATGTCTCAAACTTACTCGATCATCACAACTCAATAAGTTTCAATTTGACTTCATAATATTTCATCATTGTTTATCTTTATTAGTCAATCACAATATTTGGTTTACACTACTCACAATACACAATCCAATTGCATTAACCACATAATAAGGAATTTCAACAGGTGGTACATTTTAGTAATATCACAAATTCAATCAAATGACAAAAACATTCAAGTACATATCATTCATACATTAACAATCAGTATAAGATTTCATAAAATCAGACAGAATGCAATCTTGATATAAATTCACGACAATTCTATAGGTTGCAAAATTATATTTTAGTCCTCACTATTACCATTCACATTTTATTAATTAATTATTATTACTCAATAGGGCTCAACTGTACGTAGTAAGCTCCGAATGAACATTTCGGAATTTCAGCATTCCCGTTAATCTCACGTTATTTTATACTCATAAAATCGAACCTCATCCCAACCTTTACCTTGACTGAAGATTTCCGTCCAATGAATCTGATATGCTAACGAGTCGTTTCTTTGTCGGTCGTCGTGTCTAATAGTCCGCAAAGGAATTATAGCCGCACAACCACTAAATACAAATAAATTACTTACTATGAATAAATGAATAAATAAAGAAATAAATAAAGAACAAAATAAATAATAAATAAACAAATAAGTAAATGAATAAATAAAATAAATAATAAATAAATGAATAAGTAAATGAATAAATAATAAATAAAATAAATAAGTAAGTAAATGAATTTATGTAATGTGATAATAAAAGATGGATGTGTTGTGGTAATTTTATGTGATGATGATGATGTATAATTAATAATTGTGATGTTATAAATTTGTGATAAGTTTATGTGATGATGTTTGATTGATGATAGTGATGCTATAAATTTGTGATGAGATATGATTAATGATAGTGATGTTGTGAATTTGTGATGAGAATATTGAAGTAACCCCATAGTTGGTGAAATAATTATGATTTCAATTTGTGTTTGAGATGACGGTTTTAATGGAGTATCATAAAAAAACGAGGGGAGAAAATAAATATTGTGAATTTATGAAGTGGAGATTATTTTGTCATCATATAGGTAGGGCCTGACAAGCCTAGTGATTCTGGGGAAGTACAACTGAATGAGTCTGATCGTGGCGGTCTGCACTCCAAATATCGGGAGCTACCACGCAACACACTTTTACCTCGACTGTCACGTATATGTGTCTCGTGTTGAGTTGAGGGGATCTATGAGGACATGGCCAATTTGAATTGTCCGTCCATCGGGATGGTGGCATAGTATCAAGCCTCCAAACCAAGTACTTCAGAGTTAGAATGGTACCACATTGTGAAGTAGAGTTTAAGCTCATGCATAGCATTGCATTTTATTGTAATTGTTTTGTTGTTATTAATATGTATTGTGTGTGGTGATAATTATGCTTAATTGACTAACTTAATGTATAAAATAACATATTGAAATTTAGACGGAAATGGAGAAAATTTTATGAGATAGTTATAATTGTCGGTGTCAATTTTCTTCTAATTTTGTTCCCATTCCTCCTAGAAGCAGCTGCCATAAGGATACCTTTCTATTCCTCTATTTTTTTTTGTGTTGTTTAATTCTTTAATTAGATTTTACTTGGCCTATGTAAGACCCTTAATTTTAAATTACAATTTATGTATTTTAGGGAATTTTGTGTTGAATTTCTAAGGCTTTTTAGCCAATTTTTTTGGAATTTTGTGAGTTAAATGCGAAATATATCTATTTGGAGACCCGATTAAAATTATTCGTCGATAAATAATTTTATTTAACTACGGTGAATCTTTTATCGAATAAATTTTTTTTTATGAGATACATCATTTTTCAGAAAAATTCATCTGTTGGTGGAATTGCAGCGATAGTAGATATTTTTCTGAAAAAGTGGTTTGTGATGTGAGGTGAGGTGACAGGTGTAATGATGATTTTTATTAAAACATCTAGATATTTATTTTGAAATTGATTTGCTTATAATATATATATTATAAGTGTTTGTGTGTGAGAGAGAGAGCAAGGCAAGATCAGAAAAGCAGAAACCTTCACAAGAAACTTCTTCATCTTCTTTCTTCGATTTACAAAGGAAAACCAAAATCATAAAATACAAACCCTCATTTATCTTCTAGATCTAGGCTTCCTTTCGAGAAGTGACAGAAGGGAATGTTGCTCACTGCCATGCTATAGTGCTAGTGAGCTAGTTTTCGAAGTGACGACTCGAGAGAAAATTTTACCATAATTAATTGCGATGCCATTCTAACTGTGAAGTACTTGGTTAGGAGGCATGATAGTATGCCACCATCCCGGTGGACTGTGACACCCTAAATCCCATAAAAAGGTTTTCATACAAAAATTTGATTCAATTAAATAAGTAAAATACAAATTAAAACCCTTATTCCTGGTATCTCCTATCAGAGTGGGGTTCCTCCCAAACTTGAACTTCAAGACTCATTAACCTGTAATAACTACGATTTCACAAACGCAGGGCCCAGCCAATCAAACACAAACGACGAAGAAGGTGAGTTTTGAAATCATGTTAATAGTATAATATGAGTAAGAAGAACACGCAAACAATGATAATAGAACTGTATCATAATCACTTTACGATATATCAAAATATTTAATAAAATATTATCATACTATAACATCAAAGTCACTTAAGTAAAATAATTATCTCATTATAATATACATCAAATCATCTAATTATTATTACCTTTGAAACACATCGATCACAACAAAACAATCACAAGGAAATGCAATACTATGCATGAGCTTAGAATCTACTTCACAATGTGGTACCATTCTAACTCTGATGTACTTGGTTAGGAGGCCATGATACTATGCCACCATCCCATTGGACGGACAATTCAAATTGGCCCTGTCCTCATAGATCCCCTCAACTCAACCCGAGACACATATATGCGATAGTCGAGGTAAATGTGTGTTGCGTGGTAGCTCCCGACATTTGGAGTGCTACCTCCAAGTCACCTAGGAATTCCCCACCCGAATACCTCCAAGGTCTAACAATCTTTCCTTAAGGCTCGACAGCAGACCGCCACGATCAGGCTCATTCAGTTGTACTTCCCCGGAATCACTAGGCTTGTCAGGCCCTACCTATATGATGACAAAATAATATTCACTTCACAATCTCTCAATATTTATTTTCTCCCTTCTATGGGGTTACTTCAAACACAAATTGAAATCCCTAGTATTTCACCAACTATTGGGTTACTTCCATATTCTTATCACAAATTCACAACATCACTATCATTAATCATATCTGTAACACCCAAAATTTGATAATAAACTATTTTATTAATTAAATAGGATTTTAAATAATTAATTTGATGTTAAAATTATTTTAGAATATATGTTGATAAATTTTGTGAGTAATTTTTGTTATAGTATTGTTTTATGTGATGTGTTAGTTTGATAGATATTATATTTAATGAGCAATATAAATAATAAATATTTTACTTTATTATTTTATATATTTTTATAAAAATAAAAGTATTGTAGTGTAATATTTTAAAGAACAAGATTTTATATGATTTTAAGTGTATATGTGAGTTGGTTATTGATATGATATTTTCTTATATGTTTGACTAATATTAAATGTGTACATATTTATATTTTAATCATTTTTAAGTATATCTTATTTTAAGTATTTTTAAATATATCTTATTTTAATTATTTATTCTATAAATAATTATATTGAGATCGTAGTAATATTGTGTTTGATTTTCTTTGTTTTTATATATTCATTTTGAAATTGTGATTATATATATATATATAGTTATATTTCAATTATTTATAACTATTTTCTATTTTTAGTTATTTTTTTTATAAACAATTATCTTGATATAGAATTGATATTGTGTTTGATTTCGTTTATTTTTAAATTTGTTAAATTTGTTAAATGTTTTGTGATATGATTTAGACTTTATATTAAGGAGTAAAACTAGTAATATTTGGTTTGAAAGAAATTGTTGAAATTGACAACGTACTTGGAATATGTTTCATTTAACCAAACTAAGTGAACTACGTTATTATTGACAAAATCTATATGTTATGTTTTATATGTAAATTACAGTGAGTAACTCTTTGGTATTTTATTTCATAATTGAATGACAAATGTGATAGACATTTTATTTCATAATTGAATGATAAATGTTGTGTTTAATTGATTTATTTTGTCATGTTAGTCTATCATGCTATGTTAGTTGATTTTCTACATGTTGTGCTTAATTGGAGATTGAATGTCTTAAATATAATTCTAGACTAAGTTTGAACCTTGAAGGTGGTAAGTTAGATATTAGTTCACTCACTGCAAATTTGGAGGACGAAATTCTTTAACAAGGGGAGAATTGTAACACCCTAAATTTGATAATAAACTATTTTATTAATTAAATAGGATTTTAAATAATTAATTTGATGTTAAAATTATTTTAGAATATATGTTGATAAATTTTGTGAGTAAATTTTGTTATAGGAATGTTTTCTGTGATGTGTTAGTTTGATAGATATTATATTTAATGAGCAATATAAATAATAAATATTTTACTTTATTATTTTATACATTTTTATAAAAATAAAAGTATTGTAGTGTAATATTTTAAAGAACAAGATTTTATATGATTTTAAGTGTAAATGTGAGTTGGTAATTGATATGATATTTTCTTATATGTTTGACTAATATTAAGTGTGTACATATTTATATTTTAATCATTTTTAAGTATATCTTGTTTTAATTATTTTTAAATATATCTTATTTTAATTATTTATTCTATAAATAATTATATTGAGATCGTAGTAATATTGTGTTTGATTTTCTTTGTTTTTATATATTCATTTTGAAATTGTGATTATATATATATATATAGTTATATTTCAATTATTTATAACTATTTTCTATTTTTAGTTATTTTCTTTAAAAATATTTATCTTGAGATAGAATTGATATTGTGTCTGATTTTGTTTATTTTTATATACTTGTTATGACATTGTGATTTTATATATATTTATTACGATTTAGTAATTAATATAAAATATTGATGTTATATTTATTTATTTTATAATTTTGACTATTTCCTAATATTCTGGTATTATTATAATGTGAGTATTTTGATAAATAAGTATAATTGTAGAGATTATTTTGAATGTGAATGTTTCAGTCATTAGTAATATATTTTTTTATATATTGATTATTTTGATTACTCTAATTTATAAAATATTAGTAACGTTTGGAAAACTAAATGGTGCTTGGAGAAATATTAAAAAGGAAATTAAACAAATATTAATTTTATTTCCACAAAATAAAAATAATAATAGTAAAACAAAAACATAAATAAAGAGACCTTGTGAACCCTGATTTTTATTAAAATAAAATAAAACAAAGAAAAGGGAAGGGAGTTGGACAGGCAGCCTTAGAACCAAAGAGTAAACACAACAACAACTTATCGTTTGACACTGGTAAGCAATAACTGTCCCAAAAAAGTTTCTATGTTTTCGTCCAAATTTCAGTATGGTGTTTTACTCATTCATCTATTCAATTAAACACAATTTTTCAGATTTTTAACAACCCGAATTTCTCCCTAAAATACCCAATTTATCCGTTTACAGAAATCCTTATTTTGCACCGTTCTCCTTCACCGTAAGTCCGATTTGAGTGAAACCAACGCCAAAACGACCGTGTGAAAAGTGGCTATATTATCCACTGATTGGGTTTCTGATTTATGGTAATTTTGCTTGACCGAATTTCGAATTTAGTTTTTAGAGTATCTCCTCATAATTTATTTTTAACGTTTACCCATAAACTATCGAGTTAGATCGATTGAAGGACAAAGAGTCAATGAACAAAGGTTGTTTGCTGGTGGAATCGTATGCGTGTGTGAAAGCTTCAAGATAAGGTAAGGGGTGAGAGAACGTTTGAATTCATGAGTATAATATATTGTGAGATGAACGGGAAAACCGTATTTCCCAACGATTTATCCAGGGCTCGCTACGTATGGCAGAAGCCCTTTGAGGGATAAATTAATTAATTTACAAATATTGAAATTGTGAGATTAAAATATAGAATAGAAACATTTGTAGGGTGTTGATTGATTTAATTTCATTGAATGTATGAAATTGATATTATTGTGATATTGGGTGTCGACTTAAATTTATGTATATATATATATATATATGTAATTAGATGAGTTTATGTGATGTGATAACAAAAGGTGGATGTGTTGTGGTAGTTTTATGTGATGATGATGATGTATGATTAATTATTGTGATGTTATAAATTTGTGAGAAGTTTATGTGATGATGTTTGATTGATGATAGTGATGCTATAAATTTGTGATGATTTTATGTGATGAGATATGATTAATGATAGTGATGTTGTGAATTTGTGATGAGAATATTGAAGTAACCCCATAATTGGTGAAATAATTATGATTTCAATTTGTGTTTGAGATGACGGTTTTAATGGAGTATCATAAACCAACGAGGGGAGAAAATAAATATTGTGAATTTGTGAAGTGGAGATTATTTTGTCATCATATAGGTAGGGCCTGACAAGCCTAGAGATTATGGGGAAGTACAACTGAATGAGCCTGATCGTGGCGGTCTGCTGTCGAGCCGTAAGGCAAGATTGTTAGACCTTGGAGGTATTCCGGTGGGGAATTCCTAGGTGACTTGGAGGTAGCACTCCAAATGTCGGGAGCTACCATGCAACACACGTTTACCTCGACTGTCACGTATATGTGTCTCGGGTTGAGTTGAGGGGATCTATGAGGACCGGGCCAATTTGAATTGTCCGTCCACCGGGATGGTGGCATAGTATCATGGCCTCCTAACCAAGTACTTCAGAGTTAGAATGGTACCACATTGTGAAGTAGAGTCTAAGCTCATGCATAGCATTGCATTTCCTTGTGATTGTTTTGTTGTGATTGATGTGTTTCAAAGGTAATAATAATTAAATGATTGATGCATATTATAATGAGATGATTATTTTACTTGAGTGACTTGGATGTTATAGTATGATACTATTTAATTAAATATTTTGATATATCGTAAAGTGATTATGATACGGTTCTATTATGATTGTTTGCGTGTTCTTTTTACTCATATTATACTATTAACATGATTTCAAAACTCACCTCCTTCGTTGTTTGTGTTTGACTGGCTGGGCCCTGCGTTTGCGAAATCGCAGTTATTACAGGTTAATGAGTCTTGAAGTTCAAGTTTGGGAGGAACCCCGCTCTGATAGGTGATACCGGGAATAAGGGTTTTAATTTGTATTTTACTTATTTAATTTGAATCAAATTTTTGTATGAAAACCTTAGAAGTACTAGTAAGTTTTTAGAATTAAATCAAGTAATTGTACTTAAATCAAGTTTATTGAGATTAAATTGTTTTATTTGATTAATAAAATTTGAATTGTTGCATGTGTATTTTGAGAAACGTGATATCCTAAATTAGTTACAAAAGTTTTTAATTTCTTGAAAATATAATTGTATTTATCTGTTGCAAATTTTATAGAAATATGATACAAATTATTATGTATATTATTTTGGAATTTAGGGTGTCACAATATCTCATCACATAAACTCATCACAAATTTATAGCATCACTATCATCAAGCATACATCATCACATAGGCTACTCACAAATTTATAATATTGTTATTATTAATTATACATCATCATAATCACATAAATGTATCAAAATAAATTCACTTTTTATTATCACATTACATAAACACGCCTAATGAAACCTATACATAAAATTCATTCAACATCTAATTTCACAATAATATCAAATATCACACATTTAATAAAAATAAATCAAACATCACAATAATATCCAATACCACACATTTAACGAAGTTAAATCACTCAACACCTTATAAATATTTCTATTTCATACTTTAATCTCACAATTCCCATATTTTAACATTAATTAATTTATCACTCAAAGGGCTCTTGTTGTACGTAGCGAGCCCCGAATGAATCATTGGGAAATACAGTTTTCCCACTCATCTCAAATTATATTATACTCATGAATTCAAACATTCTCTCACCCCTTATCTTATGTTGACGCTTTCACACATGAATACGATTCCACGAGCAAATAATCTTTGTTCATTGACTCTTTGTCCTTCAATCGATCTAACTCGACAGTTTATGCGTAAACGATAAAAATAAAATATGAGTTGTTTTCTCTTCAATTTCTCGAACAGTTATTGATCACCGATGTCAAACGTTAGAGTTGTTGTTGTGTTTGCTCTTTGGTTTTACGGCCGCCCTTCCAACTCCCTTCCCTTTTTTGTATGTTTAATTTTATTAACAATTAGGGTTCATACATGAATCAAACCCATTGGCCTCCTTTTTGGTTTTACTAGTTTTATTTTTTTTATTTTTTTTAAAACACAATTTCATTAATAAAGGATTATTACTATTTCAAAACTAATAATTTATAAATAAAAATAATTAATCTTTTAAAATACATTAATAGCCAAAAATCTCATATTTAAAATAATCCCTATAATAATATTTATTTTTTTCAAATACTCAAATTAAAATATTACCATCATTAGAGAATAGTCCAAATTATAAAATAAATAAATATAACATCAACACTTTATATTAATTACTAAATCTTAATAAATATATATAAAATCACAATTTCATAACAAGTATATAAAAATAAAGTAAATCAAACACAATATCATTACTAACTCAAGATAATTATTTATAAAAAAATAACTAAAAATAGAAAATAGTTATAAATAATTGAAATATAACTACGTGCATACTTAACTTCAGTCAAGTGCACCTAAAAGTATTGTATAAATTAGGTACACGTATATACACGTAAAATCGTATAAAATATTTTTTTTTCTAAATATATATATTACACTAAAATACTATTATTTTTTAAAAATATATCAAATAATAAAACATAATATTTATTATTTATATCGCTCATGTAATATAAGATTTATAAAACTAGCACTTCATAGAAATCACCTATATAACAAAAATTTGTTAGAGAATTTATTATCATATATTCTTAAATGATTTTAATATTAAATTAATTATTTAAAATTGTACTTAACTAATAAAATAATTTAATATAAAATTTAGGGTGTTCCAAGGTTGATTAAGTTTTGATGTACTTATGTGTTCATAATTGATGTTATGAATATTTGAGGTGTGATTGAGGTGTGAATTTGTGGAGATTAATTTGGTGTTAATTATGTGTTCATAATTGATAATGTTAATGTTTGAAGTGTTAATTGTTTCCGAGACATTTTAAAACTGAAAATCTGCATTTTCTCAGTTGTTTTCGGCTACGACAGTACAATGTGTTAAAACTTCATTTGTCAAACATTATTTATGCATTTTTTGACATATGAAAACCCTTTCAAGGAGTATGCTAAGTTGAAAGGTTATTTTGTGCATTTGAAATTTAAATGTTATGTGATATTTGTTAATTTCGGCTGGTGAACCTTTACTATTATTGTGGAAATATGGGCTTTTCCCTTAGATGAGAATCAGGATAATCCTACCGGTTAGTACCCTGGAGATAGGAAGGTAGTTAGACATACCTGACCGAAGTTGTGTCAGGAGGATCTTGAGGGGCGAGTGGAGATCACTTGGGTTGTAGTTTTTGTAGCATGATCAAATTAGGTGGTTGTATCAGGACTAGATATCTTTCTTTTGTGATTGTATTTATTTCATTTTTGAAGATTGTATGGGAGGAAACCCACTCTGATAGGTGATACCGGGAATATGAGTTTTAATTTGTATTTTACTTATCTAATTTGAATCAAATTTTTGTATGAAAACCTTAGAAGTACTACAAAGTGTTTAGAATTAAATCAAGTAAATATACTTAAATCAAGCTTATCGAGATTGCATTACTTTAATGGATAAAATAAGTTTAAAGTGTTTTTATTTTTATTTTTATTTTTGAGAAACATGATATCCTAATTTAAATATAAAGTTTGTATTTTTTTGGAAATATATTTTTATTCATCCGCTGCAAATTTTATAGGAATATGATATAAATTATCATATATATTATTTTATCGGAAACGTGATATAATTTTTTTTTTTGGGATTTAGGGTGTCACCTTAGAGGTAATAGAGCAGGTCTGTCCAATCAAGTCGGGTGGGGTGAGTGTCAGTTCAATGGGAGTCAAATGTCAGTCGTGTCAATTGTGTTTTCTTGTGTATTAATTATTTTTAATCTCATATTTTTCTGCTTTATATTATTGCGTTATTTGTCATATGCTATATGCTTTTGTATAATTATACATATATTTGAAGTTACTAATGAACTATTTATTGTTTTCTTACTCTAATTGTGTTGTGATTATAAGCTTCTACTTAAGTGACTAAATAAATCATGAAATTATTTGTTAAAGTTTGAGTGAAGTTGAATTGTTGACGTAACCAAGTTAATTACATTTTGATTAGACTTGTGGTTTGTATTTCTAACTTTGATTATTTGCTCTATTGTTATAGTGGATAGGTAGAAATAATTTTATTATTGACTAGTTATAAACTTAAAATTATTAATTTAATTGAGATATTACTAATTATTGATTCATTTTGATTATTAATTATTTTCACTATCATGTTTTTGTCTGTTATATTATTGTGTTATGTGATGTATTCTTTTGTATTATTGTACATTTTTTCTGAAGTTACTAATTAACTATTTACTATCTTCTTACTCTAATTGTGTTGCGTTGTGGATTCTAAGTTCCTATTTAAGTGATCAAATATAATGGGAAATTATTTCTTAAAATTTAAGTTAATTTGAAATGTTGACATGATTGAGTTAATTACCTTTTGAATTGGATTTGTGTTTATAACTTTGATTTTTTGCTCTCTTGTTATAGTGGATAGTTATAAATAAATTTTTCTATTGATGGGTAACTATATGTTTGAAATTATGAATTTAATCGATGTGATACTAGTTATCGTTTGATAGACCTTGTCTTTAGGGTCATTACATGATTTTTCTCCCCCTTTGTCAGTTAAGTCAAAAAGAGGTAAAGGAGAGAAAAACTCAGAACTGAGCTCCCCCGGAGTTGCTAGCTAAAACTGAAAATGTAAAAGATTAGCAACAGGAGCAGTTTGGAAAACAAATTGTAAAACAAATGCGAAAGTAAACCGGATTATGGCACGTACTGTTAATGAAATGGAACAAACGATATAATCAACAAGTCAGGTGAATATATTCATTCATTCATAAGCAAATTACAAAGAAAGTGCAGAGGTACAAAAAGAACAAAAAAAAAAAACTAAAAACCTAAACATCTAAGGTAGGCTGGTCCTCATTATTATCTGGGGAAGAGGCTGAGACCGTTGTATTACCCTCAGCAGGTGTCTCCTCAACATGAGTTGCAGCAACCTCGGCGTGTGTCGGTGTTTGTTCTTCTGTTGCCTGTCTTCCAATCTCAGCAACATCACTAAAAGACAACTTAATGCCTATATGTTCCTGGATTGCTGCCACATCCTGTGCAATCAGAGTTAGATCAGCCTGAAGCTTCTGCAGAGCATCCTCCATTCTGGTGTTGTGAACAACTTGCGCTTCCATTAACCCGAGCAGTTTGGTAAGCACATCAGAGCTGGCTGGAACAGACTCAGCAGCTGGCGGTCCAACACTTTGCTGGGTTTGTTTAGCACTAGCCTGAGGACGCATCCAAACTCCATTTACTTTGTGCAGCTGCATCTGATTAACAATGGATTCACCAAATGACAGGATGGTCTTGGTCGACTCTTTACCTTTGAACGAAATCTTGAAGTGCTCTAGAATTTTTGTGATTAGCTGGGGGTAAGGAAGTACCAACTTCCCTTGTGCAGCTTCCAACATATGTCTGAGGACAATCCATGCCCAGCTCATCTTGAGCTCTTTGCACAATCCCCACAGCAGCACAATGTCTAGGCGTTGGACGACAACATGGTTTCTGGATCTTGGAACAAGCATCCGGGTCAGAGCGTACATCAGCATCCTTTGCTGAACCTTCATTTGGCCAATAGGTAGTGCCACTGACTCAGCAAAACCCTCAACCATCAGGTCCTGCACTGCTGTATGACGATCCAGAGATGCTTTGACTGTAGCTTTGAATCCCACTTCACTCATTTTGAAAGATGAGTAGAAGGCCCTAATCAAGTTAGGATACGAGTCTAGTGAGCAAGAGAGGAAGGCTTCTAAACCATGAAACCGTAGATGATCTTGGAAAGTGAACCCGTCTTTGTCGAAGTAGGCGAAGTCCATGTAGCGTGCTTCGTGTATTTTCCGTTTAATAAATGCCGGAGGCAGTTCAGGAACTTCTACACGCTTGGTTTTTGCTGGAGCCTTCTTCTGTGGAGAAGAGGGAGTGCTTTTCTTCTTCTTCTTCTTGCTAGCAATTTCCTTCATTGCATCAGCAAGAAGTTTTTCCGTAGGCGGCTGTTTTCGCTTGTTGGTCTTCCCTTGATCAGTAGCAATACTCTTGCCTTTATCTTTGGCCAGAATTTTGTGAGTAGGGATTGGAACTCGTTTAGTCAAGGTAGGAAGAGGTGATGGAGTTCTTCCACATGATGATGATGATGATGATGGAGATGGAGTTCTTGGTTGGGTTTGCTTCACTCTTGCCATTTTAGTGTATGTAAGATAGTAGAGAGTAGGATAGAAGGAGATGATGAATAGTGCTTGAAACACAAGGTGGATGCAAGAAATTTTGAGGCTGAATCGATTTAGTGTGGGTTAACTGTGATGAAAATCGATTGAACACTGTTGTATATATACTCACTGAAATGCAAATCGATTGGGTCAATCGATTTATCCTACCGTTACTAGGGAAGTGAAAAGGGTAAAGTAATAAGTGATGTAATGGCTAGTAAAAATACTCCAACGGTAATATTGCTAATCGATTGCCCTAATCGATTAGTAGTTACCAAATGGATTTCCAAAATCGATTTCGAGCCAGTCCAGTAACACCAAGTAACAGTTCAGAAAGGCAATACATATCAGCATCGATTTCCCAAATCGATTGTCAAAAGAAAATCTCACACCAGATGTGTTAATCGATTTCCCAAATCGATTTGTACACTGTAAATCGATTTCCAAAATTGATTTCGAGCTTGTTCGTTTCTCTGTCATATCAGTCCAGAATGTAACTTGTATCAGCATCGATTATCCAAATCGATTCCTTTCACTGGAAATCTCAAACATAATAGACACAATCAATTTCCCTAATCGATTTCGAGTGTTCAAACTGAGACAAATAGATATATTATAGGTCAAATCGACATGGGCAATCGATTTGGCACATAATTCATATCTCACTTGGATCTATTATGCCCAGTTTCATCCTGATGTAATGGAAGCTGTCCTTTGGCAAGGCTTTGGTGAATATGTCTGCTAACTGCTCAGTTGTGTTGACATATTCCAGCTTGATATTCCCACTTTGAAACTGATCTCGAATAAAGTGATGCCGAATTTCAATATGCGTGGTTCTGGAGTGCATCACTGGATTCTTAGTGATACATATAGCACTTGTGTTATCACACATGATAGGCACGGTTCCTAAGTCCACACCGAAGTCCAATAAGTGCTGTTTCATCCAAAGAATCTGAGCACAACAGCTCTCGGCTGCTATGTATTCCGCTTGGGCAGTAGAAAGTGCAATACTCGTTTGCTTCTTGCTAAACCATGAAACAAGAGAGTTTCCAAGTAGGTGACAAGTGCCTGAGGTACTCTTTCTATCCAACTTACATCCAGCAAAATCTGAGTCTGAAAAACCAACCAATGAACATGTAGATCCTCTGGGGTACCATTAGCCGAGATTCCTAGTTCCTATAAGATATCGGAAAATCCTCTTAACTGCATTAAGATGAGTTTCCTTATGATTTGACTGAAACCTGGCACACAAGAAAACACTGAACATAATGTCAGACCTACTTGCAGTAAGGTACAGTAAAGATCCTATCATGCTCCTATACTTGGAAATATCTACCGGTTTAGGTACTAGAATCCAAACTTGGTTTCTCTCAAATTGGTTCAACTCCTCTTGCATAGCAAGTATCCACTCACTATCTAGTAAGGCTTCCTTAATGTTCTTAGGTTCAATCTGAGTTACAAAAGCTGTATGGTTACAAAAATGACTAAGGTTTCTCCTGGTTGCCACTCCTCTAGAGATGTCCCTTATGATGTTATCTATGGGATGGTTTCTATTGAACTTCCACTCCTTAGGTAACTCATCTACTGTAATAGGTTCAACACAGTCACTATTGGTTGGGGTTGCAACTACCTCTGGTTCTAATGGTTCAGATTCTACACTATCATCCAAAGATGCATCAACTATAGAAGGAGTTTTGTTCAAGTTTTCTTTAAAAAATTCATCAAACTTTACATGAACTGACTCTTCTACGGTCTTTGTTATTTTGTTGTAGATTCTGTAGGCTTTGCTAGTTTGGGAATAACTTAGAAAGATACCCTCATCTGCCTTAGGATAAAACTTACCCAGGTGTTCCTTACCATTGTTCAAAACAAAGCACTTACAACCAAAAACTCTAAAGTAAGAAATATTTGGCTTTCTACCCTTATATAACTCATATGGAGTTTTCCTAAGGATTGGTCTAATCAAGGCCCTGTTGACAACATGTGTGGCAGTGCTAACTGCATCAGCCCAGAAAAATTTAGGAACCTTGGAGTCCTTAAGCATGGTCCTAGCTAATTCCTCCAAAGACCTATTTTTCCTTTCAACTACACCATTTTGCTGTGGTGTCCTAGGGGCTGAGTACATGTGATGAATACCATTCTGTTCACAATATGTATCAAAAGCATCATTTTGGAATTCTCCTCCATGATTGCTTTTGATAGACATAATTTTCTGACTTGTTTCATTTTGTACCAAATTTGCAAACTTTTTAAAAACAGAAAAAGCTTCACTTTTATGAGTCAGAAAGAATGTCCATGTGAACCTAGAATAATCATCGATTAGTACAAAACCATACAAATTGCCACAAAAACTTCTCACCTGAGAAGGACCAAAGAGATCCATATGAAGCAGCTGCAAAACCCTATTGGTTTTGACCAAGTCTACTGAGGGAAAAGAGGTTTTGACAAGTTTACTTTGTTCACAAGCAGCACATAACCTATCCTTAGTAAACTTCTTGTCAGGGAGTCCTATGACTTGTTGTTTGCTAACAAGTCTATTCAAATGATCAATATGAATGTGTGCAATACGTTTATGCCATAACCATGTTTCATCAACATTTGATAATAAGCAACAAACAGAATCAGTAGGTACAGCAGTTAAATCTAGCATATAGATATTGTTAACTCTATCACCTACCAATTTCATGCTTTTATCAATTTTGTTTTCAATTGTGCAAGAGAGTGGTGAAAAGCTTACTTGAAAACCGTTGTCACACAGCTGATTGATACTTAGAAGGTTATGTTTCAGCCCTTCCACGTATAAGACATTTTTAATTATAGCAGTTGATTCGCTACCAATGTTACCTTCACCGCAGATCTTGCCCTTGTTATTATCGCCGTACTTTACAAATCCACCGTCTTTCAGGTTTAGGGACTTAAACATTGACTTGTCCCCTGTCATATGCTTTGAGCATCCACTGTCAAGATACCATTGATGTTTCGTGGATCTCAAGCATACCTGCAATAAAATTAGAATCTCTAATTAGGTCCCCAACTTAAATTGGGTCTTGGGGGGTGAGTTTCATCATCTTGTGTCTTAATCTTCCAAATCTGTTTATATCCTCTGTTAGCAAGTCTTTTATATTTGCAATTGTAAACATAGTGTCCTTTTCTACAACAAAAGTGACAAGTGATGGCAAAGGATACATACTATTTTGGTTTGACAAAGACATTATGCATGTGATTAGACTTAACAAATTTCTGGTGATGATTAACATTACCATATCCTATTCCATGTTTAGTTGTATTCTTTTTAACATGCATATTCTTATTAAAACCAAGTCCAGATTTTATATTGACATTTCTCTGGTTGCTAAGAATATCATTCAGTTTATCCTTGCTACTAGAGAATTTCAATAAATCAGACTTCAATAATGCAATAGAATTTTCAAGATCAATGCATTTGGCAGATTTATCATGTGAGTCTCTTTTTAATTGTTCACATAAGTCTTCAATTTTTCTATAATCAGTTTTCATTTGATCATGCAACATGCACTGTTGTTCAAGCATGTTCTTTGTGGTAACTAACTACTTAACAGATTTAACATATTCAGCATGCAGTTCATTAAATGCATCTTGCAGTTCATCAAAGGAAGGATTATATTGTGAACTTACCTCACTTTCTGATTCAGAATCCGTGTTAGCCATGAGACACAGATTTGCTTCTTCAGTTTCTGAAGATGTGGAGGATTCTTCATTGTGATTCCATGCAGTGTAGGCTTTTTTGTTTTTCTGAGCTGGTTCCTTGCCTTTAGTTTTGGAATTTCTGTTTTTGTTCTGCAGCTTGTAACAATCAGCCTTTATATGATCAGTTTTTCCACATTCATAGCATGTGATTGTCTTACTGTCATTGTTCTTTAAGCTGGGTTGTTTTCTGAATTTGCTGTCTTTCTTTTTCAGAAATTTCTTAAACTTCTTGACAAGTAACCCCATTTCAGGTTCTTCATTATCCTCACTGCTAGATTCATCTTAGCTACTCCCATGTTCAGATTTAGACTGATGTGTTTGGGCTTTCAACGACAATCCTTTACGTTTTCTATCAACTAGTTGAGCTTCATTGAGTCTATGTAGCTCCATTTCATGCTCCCTCAGTTTACCAAATAGAGTAGCTATTGTCATACTTCCTAAGTCCTTTGATTCAGCAATGGCAGTGATTTTTGGTTGCCATTCCCTGGTAAGACACCTCATTACCTTTCCAATTTGCTGATCATTATCAATCTCTTTGCCTCAGGCATTCAGGTTGTTGACTATGTGTGTAAACCGAGTCTGCATGTGGTTAACTGATTCTTCTTTCTTCATGCTAAAAAATTCATACTCATGCATGAGAGTATTTATCCGAGCTATCTTTACATCTGTGGTTCCTTCATGCGTCTGCTGGAGTGTATCCCACATTTGTTTTGCTGTTTGCAATTTGAGACTCTGAAGAATTCATCATGACTCAAGGCTGCAGTTATAATGTTCTTGGCTTTGGCGTTGTACCCAACTTTCTTTTTGTCATCTTCAGACCAGTCACTTTTAGGCTTTAAGATTGCTGATTCACCAGTACCTGCTATGGTTGGCACAAAAGGTCCATTCTCTACAACATCAAGAAAGAAAAATTAACATGCGTTGTTTCCAATACATGTATGCGGCACCGTTAAAGCCAGGGGGCCTTGCTAACGACGCACCCTCTCCGAGGAAATCAGAGGCCATGTTCTTTTGATGAGAGATACTCTTACAAAAGTAGGCTCTTGATGCCAATTGATGGTAATTCAGGCCTTAGTTTTATGGAAATGTATGCAAAAATATATTTATTCTAACAATATGCGCAGCAGTTTCATAAATTGTAAATTTACAAAACACAAGATTGCGGAAGGTCCCTAATAATCAATTCTAATTAATGTCAAACAATATCAGTTATTGATTATATGGAGAAATGCATCAAAAACAATTTGTATTCAAGATATTGATTTACATGCAGCCATGTCAAAACAATTTGTCATGCAAAGTTATTTATCACAGAATCTTTATCATGCATTCAATCAATATCAAGAACACAATAATTGCAGAAATCTAAACGAGATAAGGGAAAGAAAAGTGTACGCAGATATTTATACTGGTTCAACCGCTTTGTGATGGCCTACATCCTGTCCTAAGATCAAACTCGATCTTAGCCTTTCCAATAGAATGTCTTAGAATCAGTTTACAGATGTTCCAGCTCCTCGCCTATCAATCTTAAACTATTCTTTTCTATTCTAATCTTCTCTCCTTGAATCCCAGAGTTTATCTCCCACAAACTCTTCCAAGATTTCAGTACAATGTCATTTTGATGAGATCCCTCAATCACAAAAGATCACTACCAGTTGTAACTGGATTTTCTCAAAGTAATTTGGTTATAGAATTTGAATTACAGAAATTGCAATAAATCAAATATACAACGTTCTTGATCTTCATTCTTCTCAAGGCTATCTTTCTCAATTTTGTCTTTTTCAATCCTTGTTAATCACCAATGTAGATTGTTTAAGGCTGAAAAAGATATTCAAAGTAATATCAGTTGAGAAAGGAGTAGTAGTATTGTGTATGTTGTGAAGGTGTATTGTTAAAATTATTATTCACAAGTTATGAGAAGAAATGAGTAAATGCAGTTTATATAGTTTCAGGAAAAACAACGTGTCAATCGATTAGGCCAATCGATTTCTTAAAGTTGTAAAGCATGCTAATCGATTTGTCCAATCGATTTTGCGAATCTTGTTTTTCTTGAATCTTGAAACTGCACATACTAATCGATTTACCTAATCGATTAGTTTACCTTAGTTCTTCAGACTTGGATTAATTTTCATATTTGAATCGATGTGCATAATCGATTTGTGGTGTTTTATTCCAACAACGAGATCAAAACAATCGATGTGCTCAATCGATTCAACCATGTACATAATCCTTAATCCATCTCTGTTTCTCAAAACTTTTGTACCAATCGATTTGGTCAATCGATTTGACAACTTACATAGTTGATTTAAAACTTCATAATCTATTTGTCTAATCGACTATGGATTTAAGTCTGAAGCCCATTACATTGTTTGGTTCATTCAATCGATTTACCAAGTCGATTGATGCCAAACTTATTTCAACACAAGTGTTTTAGTGGATTGTGCTAATCGATTGCGTATGTCCCAGACCAAATTCATTTTGAAGTTAATTTGGGTAAATCGATTTGCTCATTGTTGGTTTGGTTCTGTGACATTCGAAATCGATTATGCCAATCGATATAGACAATTAACAATACAGATATAATTGGCTCAATCAATTTGCCAAATCGATTGGATTGCAAGGCAGGCTACTGACTTGCACATTTTAATTTCAGTAAATATACCAATCGATTTGTCTAATCGATGTGAGCAATCAGTTCAGTCCTAGTGAATTAACCAATCGATTTGCCTAATCGATTTGAGGCTAACTGGCTCTCTGACTTGCACAATTTATTTTCTTATGGATGTACCAATCGATTTGCCTAATCGATTGATATCATATTTAAATGTGCAAATCGATTGTGCCAATCGATTGCTTAATCCCAGACTGCGTAATTTCATTCAACCCTGTTACAGAATCGATGTGACTAATCGATTTGCCTGTGAATATTCAAGCTTTTTTTTATTTCTTAAGTTCCAAGCAATTGTCTCAAGTTTATAGGGTTGAGTTGTTGGTCCTGAAATTTTTTCTCAGTTTACAATGTTAGATTTGTTTAATGATGTATGTTTGTCAATAATATCAAAAACGAACAAATGTCCAACAAAGCTGTGTCAGGAGGATCTTGTAGGGCCCGTGGAGATCACCTTGGTTGTAGTTTTTGTAGCATGATCAGATTAGGTGGTTGTATGAGTACTAGATGTCTTTCTTTTGCGTTTGTATTTATTTCATTTTGAAAGATTGTATCTATTTCTGACATGTCTTATACTCCTGTTGTGTTTTGCTATTTAAATACTTTTGATTTTTGTTTCAAAAACTATTTCCGCTGTTTGTAAATATTGTTGACTATTGTCGTTGTGTTACGACTTAAATATTTTATCCAAAAGTATTTTTTTCTTTATTTTTTTGTTTTATTTATTTGTTTGAAAAACAATACACTCACGCTGTTAAAAGCAACCTTGACTCATGAAACATATTTTAATTTTTTTTTATTAAAACCAACAATTACCAAAGTTAGTTTTTTAACATTTTTTTAACAAAATTTAATTCTTAATATTTCAAAACTAATACTTGATAATTAACCTTTCAAACAATACATATTATTAACAACCCAAACTCTCATATTCAAATTAATCACTATAATTATATTTTTTAAAATATACACTTTATAATAATATATCATTAGAGAAAATCAAATAAAGAAATATAACAACAATATTTTATGTTAATTACTAAATCATAATTGTGACACCCTAAATCCCAAAATAATATATATAATAATTTAAATCATATTCCTATAAAATTTGTAGTGGATAAATAAAAATATATTTCCAAGAAAATAAAAACTTTATAATTAATTTAGGATATCACGTTTCTCAAAAATAAAAATAAAAATAATTTAAACTTATTTTATCCATTAATATAGTGCAATCTCGATAAGCTTGATTTAAGTATAATTACCTGATTTAATTCTAAAAACTTAATAGTACTTCTAAGGTTTTCATACAAAAATTCAATTCAAATTAAATAAGTATAATACACATTAAAACCCTTATTCCCGGTATCACCTATCAGCGCGGGGTTCCTCCCAAGCTTGAACTTCAAGACTCGTTAACTTGTAATAACTGCGATTTCGCAAACGCAGCGCCCAGCCAGTCAAACACAAACAACGAAGGAGGTGAGTTTCAAAATCATGATGATAGTATAATACAAGTAACAACAACACGCAAACAATCATAATAGGACCGTATCATTACACAAAGATTCTATCAAGAAAATATCACATTCAAAGGTCAAAATCACTCAAGGAAAATCAATAGATTTTACTGTAACATCAAATTGTCTAAGAGAAATTATCACCACACAAGATACATATTAATAACAACAAAACAATTACAAGGCTTCACAATGTGGTACCATTCTAACTATCAAGTACTTGGTTACGAGGCTTGATACTATGCCACCATCCCAGTGGACGGACAGTTCAAATTGGCTCAGTCCTCAAAAATCCCCTCAACTCAACCCGAGACACATATACATGCCAGTCGTGGTAAACGTGTGTTGCGTGGTAGGTACTGACATTTGGAGTGCTACCTCAAAGTCACCTAGGAATTCCCCTCCCGAATACCTCCGAGGTCTCAATCTTGCCTGATGGGTTGATAGCAGACGGTCACAATTAAGCTCATTTAGTTGTACTTCCCCGGAATCACTAGGCTTGTCAGGCCCTACCTATATGATGAAAATATAATCTTCACTTCGCAAATTCTCAATATTTATTTTCTCCTCTCGTTGGCCTATGATACTCCATTAAGACCGTAATCTCAAGCACAAATTTGAATCACAATTACTTCACCAACTATGGGGTTACTTCAATATTCTTATCACACAATAACAACATTGCTATGATTAATCATATCTCATCACATAAACTCATCACAAATTTATAGCATCACTATCATGAACCATACATCATCACATAGGCTTATCACAAATTTATAACATCATTATTATTAATTTTACATCATCATAATCACATAAACTTATCAAAATGAATTCACTTTTTATTATCACATCAAATAAACATGTCTAATCAAACATATACATAAAATTTTGTCGACATCCAATATCACAATAATATCAAATATCTCACATTTAATAAAAATAAATCAAACATCACAATAATATCAAATACCACACATTTAACGAAGTTTAATCAATCAACACCTTATAAATATTTCTATTCCATATTTTAATCTCACAATTCCCATATTTTCACATTAATCAATTTATTACTCAAAGGGCTACTGCCGTACGTAGCAAGCCCCGAATGAATTGTTGGGAAATACGATTTTCCTGTTCACCTCAAATTATATCATACTCATGAATTCAAACGCTCTCTCACCCCTTACCTTATTTTGAACCATTCACACACGAATATAATTCCACGAGCAAATAACCTTTGTTCATTGACTCTTTGTCCTTCAATCGATCTAACTCGATAGTTTATGGGTAAAAGTTAAAAATAAATTATGAGAAGATACTCTAAAAACTAAATTCGAAATTTGGTCAAGGAACTAAGCATTTGAATTTAGTCAACAACACTTATTACTTTCAGTTGAATCAAATAACACATATCTAAAATACGTATTCGAGTTCAAGGAACTTCTCAAACAATACTTCACTTGTTTCACTCTCTTAAAAGAATTTTTAAATCATAACAACAATTACTCTACATATTTCACAAAAGTTAGGCATATAAAGAAACATTTAAAATATTTTACACCTCCAAGATCTATAAAGAGAAATACATATAACAACTCAATGACATACAATCACTTAATTTTATTTTTAATTTTTAATTTTATTTTGAGAAATGAATCTGTATAATCATAGTGGAATAAGACAAATATTTCCATATATAATTTCAAACACAAGAGTACCCCGACTGTCGCGTATATGTGTCTCGGGTTGAGTTGAGGGGATCTATTTGGCCAATCATGAATTGTCCGTCCACTCTTGTAGTGGCATAGTATCAGGCCTCCTAACCAAGTACTTCATAGTAGAATGGTACCAAATGACGAAGTATAGAGTATAGGACATGCATAGCATTTCACTATTGTGATTGTCTTATTGTGAATGAATTTGATAAATCGTTGATATTATACACTTGACTGTTTTTGAGATCATGATAATTTGATTGCTTGCGTGTTCTCTTCGTGTATTTTATATTGTTACATAATTTCGATACTCACCCCTCGTTGTTTGTGTTTGGCGTTTGCGACGGATGCAGGCGAGTAGTAAGTTGCAGGTGATGACCAATACTATCAGAGAGGCGGAAGCCGTCATGTCTTGGAGACTCTATTTATATGCATTATATTGATGTTATTTTGAGTATTTTTATTTTGGGAATTTCCGCTCTGATAGTGACATCTGGTTGGAACTATATTTGCATTGAATTTAAAACATGAGTATGTGTACTTCAAAAAGGATTATGTTGTTTGATATTATGGTTTCGAGGTCATTATGAAATTTTGGATTTATGTGACATGTTTATGATTATGTGATATTCTTTATAAAAAAAAAATTATTTGGGGTTTAGGGTGTCACATTAGTGGTATCAGAGCTAGTCTGTCCAATCAGACCGTAAATGTGTTATGTGTTCGCTATGTTTCCTTATGTGCTCTGTTATGTATTTTGAAGTTATAGTCATTATTGTGTTAGTGTTGTAGAACTAAGTTAGTTTCTCACTTCCCTAAGTGTCTCACTATATTCGATTGGCTTATCTAATTGATGTAGGTAGTGATGGCTAGTGGAAGGAATGATGCTGCAATTGCTGAGGCTCTAGAGTCCATGGCAGGAGTTACAGTGCAAGCTCTCCAGGCTTTGGCTGAATCTCAAGCTACTACACAAGCCTCTGTGCAAGCTGCTACTCAAGCTGCACAGATTTCTGCTCAAGCTACTAGCTACAGTGGTGGCCAAGGAAATGTGCAAATAAATGAATTCATGGTTATGGATCGATCCACAAGGCTAACCCCCCATCATTTCAAGGTCACTATAATCCTGATGGAGCTCAAAAGTGGTTGCAAGAAGTTGAGAAAATTTTCAGAGGAGTGGCATGTCCCGAAGGTCAGAAAGTGCATCTTGGTACCTTTATGTTGATGGAAGAAGCTGAACATTGGTGGGATAATGCACGCCAACGTTTAGAGAATGCAGGGACTGCAATTACTTGGGCTATATTCAAGAACATGTTTCTAATTAAGCATTTCCCTGAAGATATTCGTAATAGAAAGGAGATGGAATTTGTTAAATTGGAACAGGGGAATATGTCAGTAACGGAGTATGCTGCTAAGTTCGAGGAACTATCCAGGTACTATCCACTCTATGTTGGAGAAGCAGGAGAAAAGTCTAAGTGCATCAAGTTTGAAATGGGACTCAGGCCAGAGATCAAGAAACAGGTTGGAATGCAAGAGATCCGCGACTTCCCTACCCTAGTGAATAAGAATAGGATTTATGATGAGGATAGCCGTGCTGAAAAGGCACATTACCGAAACACTGGAATCATGAAGGACAAGAGGCCTATGCACCATAATAGAGGAAAACCTTACTCTTTCCCTCCTAGTAGATCTGGAAGTAGTTTGAATTATCAACAACACAGTTTTTCAGCTGGAAAAGGAGCAAGTAGTGGTAGCGGAAAAGGAAATGGGAATAGTTATAGTTGTGGGAGTGGTAGAGGAAACCCCAATGGACGAGGAGTTAGTAGCGGAAATAGTAACAACATGAGTCAAGTCTCGCGCAACAACAATGGTAATAATGATTATCTAGCTACTCCTATCCGATGTAGCAGGTGTGGCAAGAAGGGTCACATGACATATGAATGTAGAGATGCTGGAATTACTTGTTTTAATTGTCAACAACAAGGCCACATTAGTACCACATGCCCTTACCCAACGAAGACTCCACAGCCTGGAAACCAGAGTTCCCAAGCCAGCCGACCTAAATCCAATGGAAGAGTCTTTGCCCTCAGTCGTGCAGAAGCATCTGAGAAAGACAACTTGGTCCAAGGTACATGTCTCATAAGTGATACTCCTTTAGTGATACTCCTTTATTTATACTATTTGATTGTGGTGCCACTCATTCCTTTGTGTCTCTTGATTGTGTTAGACGTTTAGGACTACATGTATCTCGTTTACAGTATGAGTTGATTGTGAATACTCCAACTAGTGATCCTTGCCTTATTGGAATTTGAAGAAAAAGTGGTAATACGAGATGTTCCTATTGTGTGTGAATTCCCGGAAGTATTCCCTGAAGATGTCACTAGTTTACCACCAGAGCGTGAGATTGAGTTTAGCATTGACCTTGTACCAGGTACTGGACCCGTATCCATGGCACCGTATAGGATGTCTCCCTTAGAATTGTCTGAGCTTAAGAAACAATTGAAAGAGCTTTTAGATAAACAATTTATAAGGCCTAGTGTTTCACCATGGGGTGCACCTGTGTTGTTGGTTAAGAAGAAGGATGGCTCTATGAGGTTATGCGTAGATTACCGTCGACTTAATAAAGTGACAATTAAGAATAAGTATCCGCTACCTAGGATAAATGACCTTATGCATCAATTGAGAGGATCATGTGTGTTTAGTAAGATCGATCTGAGGTCAGGTTACCATCAGATCCAAGTGAAACCTTCTGATACCCCTAAGACCGCCTTTAGGACCCGTTATGGTCATTATGAGTATTTGGTTATGCCTTTTGGTGTGACTAATGCACAAGCAGTGTTTATGGATTACATGAATCGGATCTTTCATCCTTACCTAGACTCTTTTGTGGTTGTGTTTATAGATGATATCCTAGTGTACTCTAAGACTAAGGAAGAACATGGTGAACATCTAAGGATAGTCTTGAAAACCCTTAAGGAGAAACAATTATTTGCCAAGTTGTCTAAGTGTGAATTTTGGTTAGAGGAAGTAAGTTTCCTAGGACATATAATTTCAAAAGGGGGAATAGCTGTTGATCCTACCAAATTGGAGAGTGTCTTAGAATGGAAAGCACCTAAATCAGTGACTGAGATTAGGAGTTTCCTAGGATTGGTAGGTTATTATCGTAGGTTCATAGAAGGATTCTCCAGGTTGGCCTTACCTTTGACTAAGTTGACCCGTAAAGGGGAATTGTTCGTGTGGGATACTCATTGTGAGAATAGTTTCCAAGAGCTTAAGAAACGATTGACCTCTGCACCAATCCTAGTATTACCTGACTTGAGTGAACCCTTTGTAGTATATTGTGATGCGTGTGGTTCCGGATTAGGTGGAGTACTTATGCAGGATGGAAAGATAGTAGCATATGCTTCTAGGCAACTGAAGATTCATGAGGGAATCTACCCTACCCATGACCTTGAACTAGCAGCATTTGTCTTTGTACTTAAGATGTGGAGACATTATTTATATGGATCTAGATTTGAGGTTTTTAGTGACCATAAGAGCCTTAAGTATCTTTTTGATCATAAGGAGTTGAACATGAGACAACGTAGGTGGATGGAATTTCTTAAAGATTTTGATTTTGAGCTTAAATATCACCCTGGAAAGGCCAATGTAGTTGTTGATGCCTTGAGTAGGAAGACTTTGAGTGTGTCTGCCTTAATGGTTATGCATAGTGAGTTGTTGGAAAAATTTAGAGATCTTAGTTTAGTTTGTGAAGTGACACCAAAAAGTATTAAATTGGGAATGTTGAAGGTAACTAATGGACTATTGGAAGAGATTGAAAAGAGTCAGAAGTTGGATTTATACCTTTTAGATAAGTTACAGTCGATTGACCAAGGGAGAGAACCTGACTTTAAAATAGGTGTTGATGGAATTTTGAGATTTAAGGAGAGGATTTGTGTTCCCAATGTAGAGGAGTTAAGAAAGATGATCTTAGAGGAAGGACATAGGAGTTGTCTAAGTATTCACCCTGGAGCCACAAAGATGTATAAGGACCTCAAGAAGATATTTTGGTGGCCTAAAATGAAAAAAGATGTTGCTGAGTTTGTGTATGCTTGTTTGGTCTGTCAAAAATCTAAGGTAAAACACCAAAAACCTTCAAGTTTGATGCAACCTTTGAGTATTCCCGAATGGAAGTGGGATAGCATCTCTATGGACTTTGTTGTAGGCTTACCTCAAACTCCAAAAAGGTATGATAGCATTTGGGTCATTGTGGATAGATTAACTAAGTCTGCTCACTTTATTCCAATAAACATAACTTATTCTATGGAAAGGTTAGCTGAAATATATATAAAGGAAATTGTGAAGTTGCATGGAATCCCATCAAGTATAGTCTCGGACAGAGACCCTAGGTTTACCTCTATGTTTTGGCAAGGTTTACAAAGCGCTTTAGGTACGAACCTTAGGATGAGTTCAGCATACCACCCACAGGCAGATGGTCAAACTGAGCGAACCAATCAATCCCTAGAAGACTTGTTGAGAGCTTGTGTGTTGGAACAAAATGGAAGTTGGGATAGCTTTTTGCCACTTATAGAGTTTACCTATAACAATAGTTTCCACTCTAGCATTAGAATGACCCCTTTTGAGGCGTTGTATGGGAGAAGATGTAGGACCCCTCTGTGTTGGTTTGAGACGGGTGATAACCTTGTGTTAGGACCTGAGATTGTTCTACAAACTACCGATAAAGTAAAAATGATTCAGGAAAAGATGAGAGCATCTCAAAGTAGGCAAAAGAGTTACCATGATAAAAGAAAGAAAAACCTCGAATTTCAAGAAGGTGATCATGTATTTCTGAGAGTTACTCCAACAACTGGGGTTGTTCGGGCATTAAAAATGCGAAAGCTTACACCTCGATTTATAGGACCTTACGAAATTCTCAAACGTGTCGGTAACGTAGCATATCAGATCCCGTTGCCTCCGTCTCTTTCTAATCTCCATAGTGTCTTTCATGTGTCTCAACTTCGCAAGTACATTTTCGATCCCTCACTCGTGATTGAGTCAGACAAGGTCCAAATAAAAGAGAATCTATCTTTTGAGACCTTACCGCTACGGATTGAGGAGCAAAAGACCAAAGAATTAAGGGGTAAGGCGATTTCATTGGTTAAGGTTGGTTGGGGAGGTGCTACGGGTGAAAGTGCTACGTGGGAGGTCGAAAGCCAGATGCGCGATTCTTATCCCGAACTATTTCCGTTAGGTAAATTTCAAGGACGAAATTTTCTTCAACAGGGGGAGAAATGTAACACCCCAATTTCTCATTACCTTATTTTAAATAGTATAGTAATACACTACTATTTTTTTTTATGAGTGTTAATATGTGTTCTAAATTCTTTAGGTGTGTTGGTGTGTTTGTCTTAATAATTAATTTAAATTATTCATATTAACCATATTTAACTTACAAAAAAATAAATCAAAAAAACAAGAAGTAAAATTGTGTTGCTACATTAATTTATTACTTTAGCACTAATAAAGTAAGATAATAATAATAATAATAATAATAATAATAATAATAGTGAGATTGGAGTATTGGCCGATCAGCCTGAGAGGCCCGTGTTTCACAATTAGGCCTAACAATAAACCTAAAATTTATCAAGCTATATATATATATATAAATCATAACCTACCTAAAAGAAACACCGGAAGAAAAAGAAAAAGAATAGAGAGATTAGCGCATTCGGAGTCGGCTTCCAAATTCCAATTTCAATTCCAATTCCAAACCACAATGAGGTATGGTACTAGCCTTTCCTATTTAGAATGAATCAAAAATCAGTAATGAATGTGGTTAGGCTTCTAGACTTATATATATATATATATATATATATATATATATATATATATATATATATATATATATATAATCTCATAAAGAAAAGGATTAGTTATCTCTTTATCGATAGCCGCTTGCTCTGTTGCCACTAGGCCATGTTTTCTAATACTAGAACAATATAGCTATACTCTACAATCAGGTACACTTCTCCTATTACCATCAAATTGTTATCCTTTAGTCCGAATAAAAAGAGGGGGGATTAGTAAAAAAAAATCAATTTAAAAAAATAAATCTGCGTTTCATATGACATACATGGTTACCAATTTAAAAAAAAAAATCAAAACTACATATAGATATATATGCATGTTATATTTAGTTCTTTTATCCTATTTAATTTTGGACAAAATCATATTATAGTAATATGTATGTTTTAACTATATTAAATATATTTTTGGGTTGTAGTACAAATAATAGATAATTTATTTATTTATTATTTACTTATTTATTTAATTATTCAATTATTTATAGTAAGTATTTATCTATATTTGGTGGTAGTGTGGTTATAATTCCCTCGCGGACTATTAGAGACGACGACCGATAAAGAAACGACTCGTTAGCATATCAGACTCATTGGACGGAATCTTCAGTCGAGGTAAGGGATGGGATGAGGTTTGATTTTATGAGTATAAAATAACATAAGATGAACGGGAATGCTGAAATTCCTAAATGTTCATTCGGGGCTTACTACGTACAGTTGAGCCCTATGAGTAATAATAATTAATTAATAAAATGTGAATGGTAATAGTGAGGACTAAAATATAATTTAGCAACCTATAGAATTGTCGTGAATTTATTTATATTAAGATTGCATGTTGTCTGATTTTATGAAATCTTATGTTGATTGTTAATGTATGAATGATATGAACTTGAATGTTTTTGGTACTTGATTGAATTTGTGATATTACTAGAATGTGTCACCGATTGAATTCCTTAGTATGTGATTGATGAAATTGGATTGTGTATTGTGAGTAGTGTAAACCAAATATTGTGATTTTATTGTGATTGACTGACAAAGATATATAATGATGAATATTGTGAAGTCAAACTGAAACTGATTGAGTTGTGATGATGGAGTTAGGATTATTTTGTCATCATATAGGGAGGGTCTGACAAACCTAGTGATTCGAGGAAGTACAACTGAATGAGCCTGATCGTGGAGGGCTACAGTCGAACTGTACGGTAAGACTGATATACCTTGGGGGTACACCTAGTGGGGAATTCCTAAGTGGATTAGTGGGTTATTCCCTAAGGTCGGGACCTACCGTGCAACACAAGAGTACCCCGAATGTCGCGTATATGTGTCTCGGGTTGAGTTGAGGGGATCTATGAGGACTTGGCCATTCATGAATTGTCCGTCCACTCTTGTAGTGGCATAGTATCAGGCCTCCTAACCAAGTACTTCATAGTAGAATGGTACCAAATGACGAAGTATAGAGTATAGGACATGCATAGCATTTCATTATTGTGATTGTCTTATTGTGAATGAATTTGATAAATCCTTGATATTATACACTTGACTGTTTTTGAGATTGTGATAATTTGATTGCTTGCGTGTTCTCTTCGTGTATTTTATATTGTTACATAATTTCGATACTCACCCCTCGTTGTTTGTGTTTGGCGTTTGCGACGAACGCAGGCGAGTAGTAAGTTGCAGGTGATGACCAATACTATCAGAGAGGCGGAAGCCGTCACGTCTTGGAGACTCTATTTATATGCATTATATTGATGTTATTTTGAGTGTTTTTATTTTGGGAATTTCCGCTCTGATAGTGACATCGGGTTGGGACTATATTTGCATTGAATTTAAAACATGAGTATGTGTACTTCAAAAATGATTCTGTTGTTTGATATTATGATTTCGAGGTCATTATGAAATTTTGGATTTATGTGACATGTTTACGATTATGTGATATTCTTTATAAAAAAAAAATTTATTTGGGGTTTAGGGTGTCACACACCCCCATACCAATTCGGGTTGAGATTGTCTACCTTTCAATCTTATGCCTTTGGTAACTTTGTTCCTATCTCTCTCATAACCAATCATTATCTCTCATCAAAATAATTTTTATTAATTTATTTTAATCAATAATTTATCCCCGAAATACACTAAAGTTAGCAAAGTTACCAACAACCAAAGTTAGAGAATCCATTTCCTACCAATTCATGTCACATGAAACAGTTGTTAGCATTTGACAGTGATGTTACATATAACTTATAATGAATCAAAATTACGTAATAGATGAATATGGTTTTTAACTATTTTAAAAATAGAGTTAATATGTATTTTTAACAATAATAAAAAATGGGTTATTGTTGCATCTTTTATTGACGACAGCTAATTGTGGTAGCTAGTCCCTCTTACTCATGTAGTTAACTACTTAAGATAACCATATCTTAGTCATTCAAATTTTAACATGGGTAATTCAAAGTATAATTAACGTGATTCAGGTGTGCGAAGGTGGTGCCACAACTCCTACTCTTTACTCCAAGTTAAAAATTCACTTAATTACACATTTATCGTAATTTATTTGTAACTTACAAGTAGTAATGACGACACTTACATCAATATATAATCAATAATCTAATTAAAGAAATATAGAACCACTATGGTTTTGAAGCAATCTTGTGCATCCGTTAAGTGCGTTTGTGTCATTGGAATAACAATACGTGCATTTTTGTTATTGGATTAACATTTAGGTCATTTTCGTCCTCCCTAGGTTTATTTTAGTCCAATTAGGATTTTTAACTAATCATGTGCATCCAATAAGTTTGTTTGTGTCATTGGATTAATGTTTCAATCCTTTTTAACATCTTTCAAGTTGTTCGAGACCATTTAGGATTTTTAACCAATCTTGTGTATCCAATACGTGCATTTGTGTCATTTGATAAACATTTAGATAATTTCTGTTTTCCGTAGACAATTCTAGTCAATTTAGGGTTTTTAACCGATCTTCATCTTCAATAAGTGCGTTTGTTTCATTGGATTAATATTTAGCTCTTTTTCGTCCTCCCAAGGCTTATTCTATTCCTTTTTGGGTTATTAATCAATCTCGTGTATCTAATACATGCATTTGTGTCATTTGATTAACATTTAAATCATTTATGTCCTCCGTCGACTTTTCTAGTCTATTTAGGGTTGTTAACCAATATTGTGCTCCAATAAGTGCTTTGTGTCATTGGATTATCATTTAGATCATTTTCATCCTCCGTAACCTTATTATAATCCATTTATGGATTTTAACTAATCTTGTGCATCCAATAAGTGGATTTCTGCCATTAGATTAACATTTTGATCATTTTCGTTCTCCCTAGGGTTACTCTAATAGATTTAGGATTTCTAACTAATCTAGTGTATCTAATACGTGTGTTTGTCTCATTGCATTAACATTTAGGTAATTTTTTCCCTCCCTAAGTTTATTTTAATCCATTTAGGGTTTTTAACCTATCTTGTGGATCCAATAAGTACGTTTGTGTCATTGGATTACCATTTAAATCTATTTTGTTTTCCTTTGAGTTATTTTAGTCCATTTAGGGTCCTTGAGCCTCCAATAAGTGCGTTTGTGTTATTGGATTAATGTTTAGGTCATTTTCCTCATCCATCTAGTTATTTTAGTCCATTTAGGGTTCTTAAACAATTTTGTTCATCCAATACGTGCATTTGTGTCATTGGATTAACATTTAAGTCATTTTTGTCCTTCCTAGCCTTATTCTAATGCATTTAAGGTTTTTAACTAATCTAGTACATCCAATACATATGTTTGTGTCATTGGAATAACATTTAAGTTATTTTTGTCCTTTCTGGCCTTATTCTAATGCTTTTAGGGTTTTTAACTAATCTAGTCCGTCCAATACATATGTTCGTGTCATTTGATTAACATTTAGGCCATTTTCATCCTCCCTAGACTTACTTTAGTCCATCTAGGGTTTTAAAAAAATATTGAGCATCAACGAGGGGTGTTTGCTTCATCTAACCAATCTTATGCATCCAATAATTGTGTTTGTGTCATTGGATTAACATTTAGGTCATATTCGTCATCGATCGATTGATTGAAATTTGTTTAGGGTTTTCAACCAATCTTCTACATCAAATAAGTGTGTTTAGGTAGTTGGATTATCATTTTGGTCATTTTCCTCCTCCTTAGGATTATTCTAATCCATTTAGGGTTTTTATCAAACTTTGTGCATCCAATAACTACATGTGTGTCATTAGATTAATATTTAACTCATTTTCATCTTCCCTTGGCTTATTCTATTCCTTTTAGTGTTTTAACCAATCTTGTGCATCCAATGAACGTGTTTGTATCATTGGATTAATATTTAGGTTATTTTTGTCATCCTTTATTGTTATTTTACTCCCTTAAGGGGTTTTATACAATCTTGTAAATCCAATACATGTGTTTGTAGCATTGGATTAACATTTAGGTCGTTTTCGTCCTCTGAAAGCTTATTCTAGTCCATTTAGGGTTTTTAACCAATCTTGTGCATCCAATACGTGCGCTTTTGTCATTAGATTAGTATTTATCTCATTTTCGTCCTTGTAGGGTTATTGTAATCTATTAGGGTTTTTATCAAATTATGTGCATCCATTGAGTGTGTTTGTGTCATTGGATTAACATTTAGGTCATTTTCATCATCCTTCATGTTATACTAGTCCATTTAGGGTTTTTAACCAATCTTGTGCAACCAATACGTGTGTTTGTGGTATTGGATTAACATTTAGGTCATTTGCTTTATCCCTAGGCTTATTCTAGTCCATTTAGGGTTTTTAACTTATCTCTTGCATTAAATAAGTGCATTTGAGTCATTGGATTAACATTTAGGCAATTTTCGTCATCCTTCGACTTAATATAATCCATTTAGGATTTTTAACCAATCTTTGCCATTTAGGTCATTTTCGTCCTCCCTAGGCTTATACTAATCTATTAAAGGGTTTTAACCAATCTTGTGCATCCACAAAAATTGTTTCTGTCTTTGGATTAACATTTAGGTCAATTTTGTTATCCTTTGAGTTATTCTAGTCCATTTAGGGTGTTTAACCAATCTTGTGCAACAAATACGTGCGTTTGTGGCAATGGATTAACATTTAGGTCATTTTCATCCACCCTAGGATTATTCTAATTCATTTAGTGATTTTAACTATATATTTTCAAGAAAATAAAAACTTTATATTTAATTTAGAATATCACATTTCTCAAAAATAAAAGTAAAAACACTTTAACCTTATTTTATCCATCAAAATAGTGCAATCTCGATAAGCTTGATTTAAGCATAATTACCTGATTTAATTCTAAAAACTTACTAGTACTTCTAAGGTTTTCATACAAAAATTCGATTCAAATTAAATAAGTAAAATACAAAATAAAACCCTTATACCCGGTATCACCTATCAAAGCGGGGTTCCTCCAAAACTTAAACTTCAAGACTCATTAACCTGTAATAATTGTGATTTCGTAAACGCTGGGCCCAGCCAGTCAAACACAAACAACAAAGGAGGTAGGTTTTGAAATCATGATGAGAGTATAATACAAGTAAGAAGAACACACAAACAATCTTAATGGGACCGTATCATTACACAAATATTCCATCAAGAAAAATCACATTCAAATGTCAAAATCACTCAAGGAAAATCAATAGATTGCACTGTAACATCAAATTGTCTAAGAGAAATTATCATTACACATGATACATATTAATAACAACAAAACAATTACAATAAAATGCAATGTTATGCATGAGCTTAGACTCTACTTCACAATGTGGTACCATTGTAACTCTGAAGTACTTGGTTAGGAGGCTTGATACTATGCCACCATTCCGGTGGACGGACAATTCAAATTGGCCCTGTCCTCATAGATCCCCTCAACTCAACCGGAGACACATATACATGACAGTCGAGGTAAATGTGTGTTGCATAGTAGCTCCCGACATTTGGAGTGCTACCTCCAAGTCACATAGGAATTCCCCGCCCGAATACCTCCAAGGTCTAACAATCTTGCCTTAAGGCTCGACAGCAGACCACCACAATCAGGAATCACTAGGCTTGTCAAGCCCTACGTATATGATGAAAAATAATCTTCACTTAAGGATTTCTCAATATTTATTTTCTCCCCTCGTTGGCCTATAAACTCCATTAAGACTGTCATTTGAAAAACAAATTGAAATCACAATTATTTCACCAACTATGGGGTTACTTCAATATTCTCATTACAAATTCACAACATAACTATCATTAATTATATCTCATCCCATAAACTCATCACAAATTTAAAACATCACTATCATCAAGCATGCATTATCACATAGGCTTGTCACAAATTTGTAACATCATCATAATCACATAAACGTTTCAAAATAAATTCACTTTTCATTATCACATCACATAAACACGTCTAATCAAACATATACATAAAATTCATTCAACATCTAATATCACAATAATATCAATTACACACATTTAATAAAATAAATCAAACATCACAGTAATATCCAATACCACATAGTTATCGAAATTAAATCAATCAACACCTTATAAATATTTCTATTCCATATTATAATCTCATAATTCCCATATTTTAACAATTAGGATTCATACATGAATCAAACCCATTGGTCTCCTTTTAGGTTTTAGTAGTTTTATTTTATTTTTTTTAAAACAAAATTTCATTACTCAAATATTATTACTATTTCAAAACTAATAATTTATAAATAAAAGTAATTAATCTTTTAAAATACATTAAAAATAAAAAATCTCATATTTTAAATAATCCCTTTAATAATATTTATTTTTTCAAATACTTAAATTAAAATATTACCATCATTAGAGAATAGTCGAAATTATAAAATAAACAAATATAACATCAACACTTTATATTGATTACTAAATCTTAATAAAATATATGAAATCACAATGTCATAACAAGTATATAAAAATAAAGTAAATTAAACACAATATCACTACTATCTCAAGATAATTATTTATAAAAAAAAAAACTGAAATAGAAAATAGTTATAAATAATTGAAATATAACTACGTGCATTCTTAACTTCAGTTAAGCGCACCTAAAAGTATTACATTAATTGGGTACACGTATATACACGTAAAATCGTACAAAATATTTTTCTTTAAAATATATATATTACACTAAAATACTATTATTTTTTTTAAAATATATCAAATAATAAAATATAATATTTATTATTTATATCGCTCATGTAATCTAAGATTTATAAAACTAGCACATCAGAGAAATCACCTATATAACAAAACTTAGTCAGAAAATTTAATATCATATATTCTAAAATAATTTTAATATTAAATTAATTATTTAAAATCGTACTTAATTAGTAAAATAGTTTAATATAAAATTTAGGGTGTTACATGTGTGGCATTGAATCAACATTTAGGTTATTTTCTTCCTACCTAGGCTTACTTTAGTCCATTAATGGTTTTTAATCAATCTTTGCATCCAAAACGTGTGTTTTTTCATGCTTCGAGTTATTCTATTCCACTTAAGGTTTTTAACTTATATTATTCTAGTCCATTTAGGATTTTTAACTAATCTTGTGCATTAAATAAATGCATTTGTGTCATTGGATTAACATTTAAGTCATTTTAATCATCCTTCAACTTACTATAATCCATTTAGGGTTTTTAACCATCTTGAGCATCCAATACGTGCTAGGGTGTCATTCGAATAACATTTAAGTCATTTTTTTCCTCCCTAGGCTTATTCTAATCCATTTATGGTTTTTAACCAATCTTCTGCATCAAATTAGTGCTTTTGTCTCATTGGATTAACATTTAGGTTATTTTCGTCATCCCTAGGCTATTTATAACCCATTTAGCGTTTTTAACTAATCTTGTCCATCCAATAAGTGCGTTTATTGGATTAAAATTTAGGTCATTTTTGTCCTCCATAGGCTTATTTTAGTCCATTTAGGGGTTTTAACCAATCTTGTGCATATAAAACGTGCGTTTGTGTCATTGGATTAACATTTAATTCTTTTATTGCATGCTCTGAGTTATTCTATACCATTTAGGGGTTTTTTTTTACCAATCTGGTGCATCCAATACTTGCATTTGCGTCATTGGATTAACATTTAAGTCATTTTCGTCCTCCCTAGGATTATACTAGTCCAATCTTGTGCATCTGTTACGTGCGTTTATGTCATTGCATTAACAATGAGGTCATTTTTGCCATCCTTCAAGTTATTATGCTCTATTTAGAGTTTTTAACAGATCTTATGTATCCAATACATGTGTATTGGTCATTGGATTAATAATTGAGTCATTTTTGTCATATGTAGACTATTCTAGTCTATTTAGGGTTTTTAACCAATCATGTGCATTGGAAAAACATTTAGATAATTTTCATCCTCCCTAGGGTTATTCTAATCCATTTAGGGTTTTTATCAAATCTTGTGGATACAATATGTGCGTTTGAGTCATTGTATTAACATTTAGGTCATTTTTGTCCTCCCTCGGACTATTCGAATCCATTTAGAGGTTTTATCTAATCTGTTGTACCGATACGTGTGATTGTATCATTGGATTAACATTTTTGTCATTTTCGTCTTCCCTATACTTATTTTAGTCGATTTAGGGGTTTTAACCAATCTTGTGCATCCAATAAGGGCATCTGCGTAATTGGATTAGCATTTAGATTTTTTCAACCTCCCTTGGGTTCTTCTAATCCCTTTAGGATTTTTAACCAATCTTGTGTATCCAATAAGTGCTTTGTGCCATTGGATTAAAATGTTGGTCATTTTCGTGGCCCCTAGGTTTATTCTAGCTCATTCAGTATTTTTCACTAATCTAATGCATCCAACACGTGGGTTTATGTTATTGGATTAACATTTAGGTAATTTTTGTCCTCTCTAGGTTTATTTTAGTCTATTTAGGGTTGATAACCAATCTTGTGCATCCAATAAGTGCGTTTCTGTCATTGGATTAACATTTAGGTTATTTTCGTCCTCGCTAGGCTTGTTGTAACCCATTTAGGGTTTTTAACCAATCTTGTACATCTAATATGTGCTTTGTGTCATTGGATTAACATTTAGGTCTTTTTCGTCCTCCCTAGGCTTATTGTAATCTATTTAGGCTTCTTAACCAATCTAGTGCATCAAATATGTGAGGTTGTGTTTTTAGCCAATCTTGTGCATCCAATGGATGCGTTCGTGTCATTGGATTAATATTTAGGTCATTTTCCTCATCCATCAAGTTATTCGAGTCTGTTTAGGGTTTTTAACCATTGTTGTGCGTCCAATACGTGTCTGTGTCATTAGATTAACATTTAGGTCATTTCTATACCCCGCTAACTTCGATAGTCTATTTAGGTGTTTTATCAATACTTGTGCTCCAATAAGTTCGTTTGTGTCATTGAATTAACATTTAAGTCGTTTTTCCCTATATTGATTTTAATCCATTTAGGGTTTTTTATGCACTCTTGTGCATCCAATTAGTGCGTTTGTGTTGTTAGATTAATATTTAGCTCATTTTTTGTCCTCCCTAGGTTTATTCTATTCCTTTTATAGTTTTTGACCAATCTTGTGCATCGAATAAATGCGTTTGTGTCTATGGATTAATATTTAGGTCATCTTTTCTGATTCTTTGAGTTATGGTAGTTCATTGAGGGTTTTTAACCAATCTTGTGCATCCAGTACTTGTGCATCCTACACTTATTTTATTCCATTGCATTCATATTTAAGTTATTATGATAATCCTTCAGCTTATTGTAATCCATTTAAGGTTTTTAACCAATCTTGTGCATCCAGTAAGTGTGTTTGTGGCATTGGATTAACATTTTGGTTATCTTCGTCCTCCCTAGGCTAATTCTAATCTATTTAGGTTTTTAACCAATCTAGTGCATCCAATACGTGCGCTTGTGTTATTGGATTAACACTTAGGTAATTTTCGTTCTCGTTAAGTTTATTTTAGTCCATTTAGGGTTTTTAACTAATCTTGTGCATATAATAAGTGCGTTTGTGTCATTGGATTAACATTTATATAATTTTCGTCATCTTTCGAGTTATTCAAATTTATTTCAGGTTTTTAACTTATCTTGTGCATCCAATACGTGCATTTGTGTCATTGGATTAACATTTAGGTCATTTTCAATCTCCAAAGGCTTATTCTAATGAATGTAGGGTTTTTAACCAATCTAGTGCATCCAATACGTGCGTTTGTGTTATTGGATTAAAATTTAGGTCATTTTCTTCCTACCAAAGTATATTTTAGTCCATTTAGGATTTTTATCCATTCTTTTGCATCTAATAAGTTTGTTTGTGGCATTAGATTAACATTTAGGTCATTTTCGTCCTCCCTAGGCTTATTCTAATCTATTTAGGGTTCTTAACCAATCTAGTGCATCCAATATCTGAGGTTGTGTTATTGGATTAACATTTAGGTAATTAGGTCATTTTCTTCATCCTTCAATTTATTCTACCCTGTTTAGGGTTTTTAACCATTTGTATGCATCTAATACGTCACTTTATGTCATTGGATTAACATTTAAGTGGTTTCTATCCTCCATAGACTTTTATAGTCTATTTAGGATTTTTAACTAATCTTGTTTATCCAATAAGTTCATTTGTGTCATTGGATTAACGTTTAGGATATTTTGATCATCCTTCGGCTTATTGTAATATATTTTAGGGTTTTAACCAATCTTGTGCATCCAATAAGTGCGATTGTGGCATTGGATTTACGTTTAGGTCATTTTCGTCCTCATTAGGCTTATTCTAATCTTTTTAGTGTTTTTAACCAATCTAGTGCATCTAATACGTGCGTTTGTGTTATTGTATTAAAATTGAGGTCATTTTCGTCATCATTCGAGTTATTCTAGTATGTTTAGGGTATTTAACTATTTTTGTGTGTCCAATAAGTTCGGTTGTGTCATTAAATTAACATTTAGGTCATTTTCATCCTCTCTATATTGATTCTAATCCATTTAGGGTTTTTATGCAATCTTATGCATCCAATAAGTGCAATTGTGGTATTAGATTTATATTTAGGTCATTTTCATCCTCGTTAGGCGTATTCTAATCTATTTAGGAGTTTTTACCAATCTAGTGCTTCCAATACGTGCGTTTGTGTTATTGGATTAAAATTTAGGTCAATTTCGTCCTCCCTAAGTATATTTTAGTCCATTTAGGATTTTTATCCATTCTTTTGCATCCAATAAGTGCATTTGTGGTATTGGATTCACATTTAGGTCATTTTCGTTTTCCCTAGGTTTATTCTAATCTATTTAGGGTTCTTAACCAATCTAGTGCATCCAATATGTGAGGTTGTGTTATTGGATTAATTAACATTTAGGTCATTTCCATCTTCCCTATGTTTATTTTAGTGTATTTAGTGTTTTTAACCAATCTTGTGCCTCCAATAAGTGCATTTGTGTCATTGGATTAATATTTAGGTCATTTTCGTTATCCTTCAAGTTATTCTAGTTTGTTTAGGGTTTTTAACCATTCTTATGCATCTAATACGTGTGTTTATGTCATTGGATTAAAATTTAGGTCGTTTCCATCCTCCTTCGACTTCTATAGTCTATTTAGGTTTTTTAACCAATATTGTTTATCCAATAAGTTCATTTTTGTCATTGGATTAACTTTTAGGACATTTTTATCATCCTTCAGCGTATTGTAATCTATTTTGGGGTTTTAACCAATATTGCGCATCCAATAAGTGCGATTGTGGCATTGGATTTACATTTAAGTCATTTTCGTCCTCCTTAGGCTTATTCTAATCTATTTAGGGTTTTTAACTAATCTTGTGGATCCAATTCGTGTGCTTGTGTTATTGGATTATCATTTAGGTAATTCGTTAAGTTTTTAGTCCACTCAGGGTTTTTAAACAATCTTATGCATCTAATAAGCGCATTCCTGTCATTGGATTAACATCTATGTCATCTTCAATATCTTTCGAGTTATTCTAGTTTTTTTTCCTTCTTTTTAAGCAATCTTATGCATCCAATACGTGTATTTGTGTCATTGGATTAACATTTAGGTCATTTTCGTTTTCCATAGGCTTATTCTAATGCATTTAGGGTTTTTAACCAATCTAGTGCATCCAATACGTGCGTTTATGTTATTGGATTAAAATTTAGGTAATTTTCATCCTCCCTAAGTATATTTAATTCCATTTAGGATTTTTATCCATTCTTTTGCATCCAATAAGTGTGTTTGTGGCATTGATTAACATTTAGGTCATTTTTTTTCTCCCTAAGCTTATTCTAATCTATTTAGTGTTCTTAACCAATCTAGTGGATCCAATATGCGAGGTTGTGTTATTGGATTAACATTTAGGGCATTTTCGTCCTCCCTAAGTTTATTTTAGTGTATTTAGGGTTTTTAACCAATCTTGTGCATCCAATAAGTGCATTTGTGTCATTGGGTTAATATTTATGTCATTTTCATCATCCCTTGAGTTATTCTAGTCTGTTTAGGGTTTTTAACCATTCTTATGCATCTAATATGTGTTTATGTGTCATTGGATTAACATTTAGGTCGTTTATATCCTCCATAGACTTTTATAGTGTATTTAGGTTTTTTTACCAATCTTGTTAACCAATAAGTTCATTTGTGTCATTGGATTAACATTTAGGACATTTTGATCATCCTTCAGCTTATTGTAATATATTTTGGGGTTTTAACAATTCTTGTGCATCCAATAAGTTTCATTGTGGCATTGGATTTACATTTTCGTCGTCCTTAGGCTTATTCTAATCTATTTAGGGTTTTTAACCAATCTGGTGCATTCAATTCGTGCGTTTGTGTTATTGGATTAACAGTTTGGTCATTTTTGTCCTCCCTAAGTTTTATGTTGTCCATTTAGGATTTCTAACCAATCTAGTGCATCTAATAAATGCGTTTGTGGCATTGGATTACTATTTAGGTCATTTTCGTCCTCCCCAAGCTTATTCTAGTCTATTTAAGGTTTTTAACCAATCTAGTGCATCCGATACGTGTGTTTGTGTTATTGGATTAACATTTAGGTCATTTTCGTCCTCCCTAAGTTTATTTTAGTGCATTCACGATTTTTAACCAATCTTTTGCATCCAATATGTGCGTTTGTGGCATTGGATTAACATTTAGGTAATTTTCATCCTATCTATGCTTATTATAATCTATATAGGGTTTTGAACCAATCTAATCCATTGTGGTTTTCGGTACATGTATTGCAGCACAATGTTATTGTGTAACTAATGCACAACGATTACATTAGATAATAACTTTTGTACATCTATTTCTAGTTGCAGGTAATTTAAAGTCACTTAGTAATTGTTATTTGCTGAAAATAATCATTTTTCTTTTATAGTATCTATTTTGAAATATTGATGCTGGTTTTTCCATGGAAATATGTTTATAATGTGGAGAATGTTCTCTTGTAACTGAGGTGTGGTTTCATTAATTAATTACTCTTGTACATATATTTGTAATTGTATTTTGCAATTAACCATAGTTTACTTGTATATTAGTGCAAAAAGTTTAATTTAGCCCAAGATGTTCATATCAGAATACTAATGAATTTGTAACCTCAGTTGAACTCAATTCTACTTTTTTCTTCTTTTGTGACTTCACACATATTTGTACGATTTTTCTTTTATGGTGTAGAGGCATTAAAAGATCCCACCACATATATTTAAAAGAGTTGCTCTTTTGAATCTTGCAAGGCCAAAGCTAGATAGTTGGCTCATTTTGGATGTCATTCTATTGGATTGTACAATGATATTCTTATTAAATATCCCAGGTTGTTAAGGATGGTGTACCCATGGTCTAAAGAGTCCATATTTATTTATTTTTTCTTTTGGTTGCTAAGTTATAATAATTGAAGGCAGCTTTTGAACTCCTATGTTTCTTTTGGCCCTATTTCCACAAAAGGGTACTATTGTATCAGTTTTTTTAATTCATTTTAAGATTAGTCTTTTAATTCGTGACAAAATTTATGTATTAATTTCTTAATTGGAAATTTCATATAATTTATGATTGTAATTATCTTATTGTTTGGCAGATTTAGATGATACTTTGTATCCACTAAGTTGTCGTATTGGAAAATCATGTGGACGAAATATTACAGGTGAGATATTGTTTAGTTTTTTCTCAATAATGATTTTGGTAATGTATTTATGATTTGATTTTAAATGTTTTATTGGTATTGAACAATTTTCTATTGGATGCATCATTGATCTATAGACTATATAGTTGACAAGCTTCGCATAGACAAAAAAAAAAATTGATGATTTCTCCAACCTATGGAACAACTATGGCTGGTTTAAGGGTATGCATGATTCTTATTTTTTTTTGCATTTCAATTCATTAGGTGAATTCAAAACAAATTCATTAAAATATGATTGTTTTGTTCCTTTATCAATTCAGGAAATTGGATATGATTTTGACAATGATTAATATCACATGTACAAGTTAATTTTTTAGAGTTAATTCAATACAAACTGCAACTGCCTCTATCAATGTTTTTTCATGTATTGAAAGCAGTTTTATTACCAGGAAGATCTTAGGTATATAGCAACAATAATGCACTACAACCATTGTCAAATTAAGTTTTGAATAGTTTCATGTGGCATTAGCATAAACATTGTATCCAATAAGTGCGATTGGAACATCTTACCCTAAATGTTTTGTTGACTATTGTTGACACTGTAGCGTTGGCCTGACCAATGCTATATTATAAAAAAAAATATTACCATAACAACAACTATACCGACACTATGTATTTTGTAGACTACAACTAGGAGAAGTTAACGTCGGCTACCGGACACAACTGAATTATTGCAAATAACGTGTAAACGAATATAACTAGTTGTTTGATGTTCTATCGTGTTGAAGGCGTCGACATTAGACTAGGTCAGGCCGACATTAATATAGCGTCGGATAGCATTTGGCCGAAAATACGTATTAGCTTCGAGCGTTTTACCCTACGCCCGACACCGATGCTAATCCGATGCTAAATCAACGTTAGCGTCGACTTTTTGCCTATTAGTGTGGGTTTTAGACACACGCTAAATGTTGTTTTTCTGGTAGTGTCCTCCATATGCTTATTCTAATCTATTTAGGATTTTTAACAAATCTAGTGCATCCAATACAAGTGTTTGTGTTATTGGATTAACATGTAGGTCATTTTTTTGCGTCGTCCCTAAGTTTATTTTAGTCCATTTAGGGTTTTTAACAAATCTTGTACATCCAATAAGTACGTTTGTAGCATTGCAATAACACTTAGGTCAATTTTGTCATCCATAGGCTTATTCTAATCTATTTAGGGTTTTTAACCAATCTAGTGTATCCAATACGTGCATTTATGTTATTGGATTAAAATTTAGGTCATTTTGGTCCTCCCTAAGTTTATTTTAGTCCATGTAGGATTTTTAACCAATCTTGTGCATCCAATAAGTGCGTATGTGGCATTGGATTAGCATTTAGGTAATTTTTCTCCTTCCTAGGCTTATTCTAATATATTTAGGGTTTTAACCAATCTAGTGCATCGAACATGTGCGTTTGTGTTATTGGATTAACATTTAGGTCATTTTCATCCTTTCTATGTTTATTTTGGTATATTTAGGGTTTTAACCAATCTTGTGCATTCAATAAGTGCTTTTGGATCATTAGATTAACATTCAGGTCATTTTCGTCATCCTTCGAGTTATTCTAGTCTCCTTAGGGTTTTTAACCATTCTTGTGCTACCAATAAGTTCATTTGTGTCCTTGGATTAACTTGTAGGTCATTATCATCCCCCCTTCAGTTATTCTAGCCCATTTACGGTTTTTAACCAATCTTGTGCATCTAATAAGTTCGTATGTGTGGTTATATTAATATGTAGCTCTTTTTTGCCCTCCCTAGGCTTATTCTATTATTTTTACAGTTTTTAAACAATCTTGTGCATCCAATAAATAGGTGCTCGTGAGTTATTGTAGTCCATTGAGGGTTTTAAACTAATCTAATGGTTCCAATACTTGTGTTTGTGTCACTGGATAAACATTTTGGTCAGTTTCGTCCTCCCTAGTCTTATTCAATTCAATTTAGGATTTTTAACTAATCTTGTTTATCCAATAAGTGCATTTGTGTCATAGGATTTACATTTAGGTTATTTTGATCATCCATCGGCTTATTGTAATCCATTTAAGGTTTTTAACCAATCTTGTGCATCCAATACATGTGTTTGTGTCATTGGTTTAACATTTAGGCTAGTTTCGTCCTCCCTAGTCTTATTCTAATCCATTTAGGATTTTAAACAAATCTTGTTTATTCAGTAAGTGCATTTGTGTCATTGGATTAACGTTTAGATCATCTTGATATCCTTCGGCTTATAGTAATCTATTTAGGGTGTTTAACCAGTCTTGTGCATCTAATAGGATCATTCGTGACATTGGAATAAAATTTAGGTCATTTCGTATTCCCTGGGCTTATTCTAATTTATGAAGGGTTTTTAACCAATCTAGTGAATCCAATACGTTCGTTTGTGTTGTTGAATTATCCTTAAGGTCATGTCCGTCCTCCTTAGGTTTTTTATAGTCTATTTAAAGTTTTTAACCAATCTTGTCCATCCAACAAGTGCATTTGTGTCATTGGATTATCATTTAGGTAATTTTCGTCATACTTCGAATTATTCTAGTCTCTTTAGTGTTTTTGACCATTCTTGTGCATCCAAGACGTGCATTTGTGTGTTTGGATTAACTTTTAGGTCATTTCTGTCGACCGTAGACTTTTATAGTCCATTTCGGATTTTTAACCAAATTAGTGGTCCAATAAGTGCGTTTTTGACTTTGGATTAACATTTAAGTCATTTTTGTCCTCCCTAGGGTTATTCTATTCCATTTAGAGTGTTTAACCAATCTTCTGCATCCAATAAACACGTTTGTGTCCTTGGATTAGTATTTAGGTCATTCTGTGATTCTTCGAGTTATTCTAGTGCATTTAGGGGTTTTAACCAATTTTGTGCATCCAATTCTTCTGTTTGTGTCATTGGATTAACATTTTGGTCATTTTTCGTCCTCCCTCGTCTTATTCTATGCCATTTAGGTTTTTTAATTAATCTTGTTGATCGAATTAGTGCATTTGTATCATTGGATTAACATTTAGGTTATTTTGGTCATCCTTCGACTTATTGTAATCCATTCAGGGTTTTTAACCAATCTTGTGCGTCAAGTACGTGCGTTTGTATTATTGGATTAACATTTAGATCATTTTCGTCCTCCCTAGTTTTATTTTTGTCCATTTAGGTTTTTTAACCAATCTTGTGCATCCAATAAGTGCATTTGTGTCATTGGATTAACATTTTGGCCATTGGATTAACATTTAGGTCATTGGATCATTTTCGTCCTCCCTAGACTTATTCTTTGGAAATTAGGGTTTTTAACCATTCTTGTGCATCCTATAGGTGTGTTTGTGTCATTGGATTAAGTTTTACGTCTTTTTCGTCCTCCGTGGGTATATTCTAGTCCAATTAGGGTTTTTAACAAATCATGTGCATCCAATTGGTATGTATGTGCAATTTGATTAACATTTAGGTCATTTCCGTCCTCCCTAGGCTTATTCTTGTCCAATAAGGGTTTTAAACGAATCTTGTGCATCCAATAGGTGTGTTTGTGTTAGTGTGTAAGACCCTTAATTTTCTAAATTCTAATTTATGCGATTTTAGGGTATTTGGTGTTAAATTACTTAGGCATTTAGCACAATCGAATTTTAATTTTGGGAATTAAATTTCAAAATCATATTTTATTGGAGTTAATATGTTTAATATTTACATATATTTGAATATATATATTTTGAGACCCGATTTAAATTATTTGTTAGAGAATAATTTAAATAGGTTACGAAAAATTTAATACTGGACAGTTTTGTTAAAAATACCTCGGGTTGCTGAAAATTGTATTTGTCAATTGAGTTGCGACGAGAGTTGATATTTTTAACAAAAAGTGGTTTGGGAAGTGATGGGTGAAATGGTAGTTTTATAAAATATCTAGATATTTTTAGATATTTGTAGTTTGGTTTTAATAATATATAAAGTAGTGTATGTGTATATATATATAGATAAGAAAGCAAGAAACAGAGAGAGAAACTAAAAGCAAAGAAATAGAGAGAGAGAAACAGAAAGCCAACTTCGATCTTCTTTCACGATTATATGACCTCTGATCTTGGAAAATTTTATGCAGGGTTACAAGAAATGATTAATATCGAAACCAACGTGATCAACATTATTCGAATTCAAGCATGATTAATTCTAACCTTAACAAGATAGTCAATTAACAGGATTTATCCTAGACCAAAGATTGCATGTAAAACAATACAAGTATACATATACCATGCTCGTTCAATAATATCAACCAAGACATAATTTTGCTAGCACATACATTCAAGATAAAGCTTTCATGCAAAATTGAAATAAAGAGAAAGGGTTAAGAGAGATTGCACCAAGATTTATAATGGTTCAGCTGTTAGTATGACAGCCTACATCTAGTCCCGAAATCGAACCGATTTCAGCCTTTTTCCAATAGAATCGTCTAGAGTGTATTATACAGATTGTCCAACTAACACAAGGCCTATCTATCAAACTCTTCTCGCTTCTATTTTGCAGCTACCCTATCCCTCAAGTTAATCGCCTAACTCTCCCAAGATAACGATGAATCTTCTTCTTGATGAACACCCTCACCACGAAGATAGCTACCAGTTTCTATACTGGGTTTTTATAGAATTTTCTTTACAGTTGTTCTTTACAGAAATGATAAAAAGATCAAAGATCATTCATGAATGCGACTCAATCACACAATGACATTCACACAATAAGGATTTGCCAACGAATTATTTTCTCTCAAAATGTTGTGAAAACATGTGTAAAAATAATTGTTTCAAGTGTTTCAAAGATCTGTCAAAGTTGTATCAAAGTTATATCACAGTTTTTTTGAAAAAGTGATTTGAGTAAGCTTATATATGTTTAAGAAAAATAGCAGCCAATCGATTCCTCAATCGAGTTTATAAAGGTTTAAAATAGCACAATCGATTTCCCAATCGATTATTGTTTTTCTTGGTTCTTGAAAATATATGAATGAATCGATTTTCCAATCGATTCTTTTAATGCTTAAATCAGAAACAGAAGCATGTTCATATCAGAATTGATTGAGTAATCGATTATAGGTGTTTTGTTCAAACAACGAGATCAAAATAATCGATTACGTAGTCGACTCATATTTACTCATAATCGATTTGGTAGTTGGCTGATGTAACACAAAACTTTAATCTAATCGATTTGCCAATCGATTGGACTGATCATTGTGACTTAACCATTTTGCATCAATCGATTCGTCAACCGATTGTACTAGTCTTAGTGATTCAGCTATTTTACTTCAATCGATTTGGCTTGTTACCTCAGCCATTTAGTTGAAAATCAATGTGCCAATCGACTATAGACTTGTTTCTGATATATGATTAAGCATTTCATTTTTTCAATCGATTACCTAATCGATTAGTATATATCTTGCAAGTTAAGAAACAAATTTCAATTGATGTCTCAATCGATTTGATTTATCATAGACGCCCAGTCTGAAAAAAAAATTTTTCACAATCGATTTGCCAACGATTTGTTGCAATAAGTGGTTGTCTCTGTGACTTAACAAGTCGATTTCTCAATTGATTGCCCAATCGATTGTTCAATTGATTGGTTGGTTACAGAAGCCAAGTCTGATGAAAAAGAGTTTTCTGAATCGATTTACCAATCGATTTTCAAAGAATTAGCTTGGGTCTGTAAGTAACAAAATTGATTTTCCAATTGACGTGCTAATCGATTGGTTTAAACCCAGAGTTCAGGTTTCACTTAAAACCTTTAAGTAATCGATTTCCTAATCGATGTACTTAGTGAAAACTCTAATTCTGAGTCAAACAATCGATTGTACAATGGATTTAGCAATTAACTTGCTAGTCGATTTGTTTACACGTTAATTTTAAGATTTCATTTTAAAATTTGGCAAATACTTATGCATGAAATCACATGGATGAGTCTAATTAGTAACTAGTATAACCACTAGTGACACTAGGTAGAACTGCATCTTTCTCCAGCTCATTCTCTACTTTTTGCTTGATTCCTTGTGTTCCAAACTTGTGTCCAAGTGTATAGTGTTTACTTGATTTTCCTGAAATGTAATTTCGTTCAAACTGTTAGTTTTAAGAAATGATGCATGAACATTGTATGTTTGTTAATTATGTCAAAATCATGATCAGGGAGACTTATGTCTAACATTCTCCCCCTTTTTGATTAAATGACAAACATACAATGTATGATTTCAACTTGAGTTTTACATTTCAAGACTCAACATTATAATAAAAAAAATTTGAAAGCTCCCCCTAAAATTTAGCATGCATGATTATCATCAAAGTACTATAGTCAATTTCAGAGTATCAGAGCTTCTGATAATTAACACTTTAGAAGTGTAGTATCAAAGCTATATATAAAAAAACTATAGCAACATCAGATTTTGTTACAATGTACAGTATCAGAGTTATTTCAACCAGAGCAATCAGAGTTAACTATATCATATGCTATAGTATTCTAGTTATCACAAGATTTGACATAATAGCAGCGGTATCAGCACATGATTAGTAATGATATCAGCACATACAGATCAATTTAGTAGCACATTAGCATATTGTATCAGAACTGGTATTAGAATAGAAATAACTGGTATCAGAACAAATAGCACATAACAACTGGTATCAGAACAGAAATTAGAACTTGCACATGGTATCAGAACAAAAATTTGTGGTATTAGAACAGAAATCAAAATTAATCAAAATTTGTAGCACATGGTATCTGAGCTGTAACACATGTTATCTGAGCAGGACAGGAAAACAAGTTTAAATTTGTAACATTTTTCTCCCCCTTTGTCATTGAATGCAAAAAGGTATAAAAAAGGCGAGAATAGTTAAAAACATACTTCATTTAAAAAACATAATATTACAAGCAATACCAGAACATTTCAAAACAACAAAGACACTAAAATCCTAAAGACCTAAATTAGGACTGTTCCTCATTATTAGCTACGGGAGAGGTAGAGATTGTTGTATTATTCTCAGCAGGTGTCTCCTCACCATGAGGTTCATCACTATCTAAGTTGATTGGATTTAGCTCTTCTGTTACTTGTCGGCCTATATAAGCAACATCTTCAAAAGACAATTTAAGGCCTAGGTGTTCTTGTATTATGTCCACATCCTGAACAACAGTGTTCAGAGTGGCTTGAAGCTTGCTCAGAGCGGTTTCCATTCTTTCATTGAAGGCGTCCACTTTAGCATTGTGAGCTGCATGAGTTTCCATAAACTTCAGTAGCTTGGCTAAAATTCTTGAGTGGGCTTCAACTGGCTCAGCTTGCTCCACATTTGGCTAAGCTTGTTCAGCATTGGGTTGAGGTCTTGTCCAAATGCCGTTCACCCTTTTCAATTGCATTTGGTTGACAATAGATTCTCCAAATGTGAGGGTGGTTATGGAAGATTCTTCATTGACAGTGGACACTTTAAAATGTCTCAGAATCTTCATGATCAACTGTGCGTAGGGGAGCACTAGCTTGCCCTGTGCTGCTTCCATCATATACTTCTACACAATCAATGCCCAACTCATCTTGAGCTCTTTGCATAGACCCCACAATAGAATGATTTCCAACTTTTGGACGACGGCGTGGTTGCCGGATCGTGGTACGAGCATTTGGGTTAGAGCGTACATAAGCATCTGATGTTGGACCTTTTTTTGACCTATAGGTGTGGAACTAAGATCCACACCTTGTTTCTCTCAAACTGGTTAAGCTCCTCTTGCATGGCAATAATCCAGTCATTGTCCATGAGAGCTTCTTTAATGTTTTTGGGTTCTACCTAAGATACAAAGGCTGTGATATTGCAGAAATGTCTAAGGTTCTTCCTAGTTGCAACTCCTTTAGAGATATCCCCTATTATGTTATCAATGTGGTGGTTTTTGTTAAACTTCTACTCCTTATGTAAGTCATCTGTCCTAATAGGTTCTACACAGTCAATGTTTGTTGGAGGTGTTGTTTCAGTAGTTTCTAATGGTTCAGATTCTACAACTTCATCCAAAGAAGCATCAACTATAGGAGGAGTTTTGTTCAAGTTTTTAGCAAATAGTTAATCAAATTTTACATGAACTGACTCCTCTATGGTTTTTGTTCTTTTGTTGTAGATTCTATAGGCCTTACTAGTTTATGAGTAACCTAGAAAAATACCTTCATCTGCCTTAGGGTCAAATTTTCCTAGATGTTCTTTGACATTGTTTATGAGTATTCATGCATCAGTGTATTGATTATGGCTCTCTTTACATTAGTTGTACCCTCATGAGTTTGCTGCAATGTGTCCCACATCTCCTTGGTAGATTTGCAGTTAGACACCCTGAAAAATTCGTCAGCGGATAATGCAGATGTAATTATGATTTTAGCCTTAACATTGTATCCTACCTTTTTCTTGACATCCTCAGACCAATCTGATCTGGGTTTTGGGATGAAAGAATTATCTGTGCCAGCTATTTTTTGCACATAGGGTCCATCTAGTACAACTTCTAATACATCTAAACTACATGCTTCTAAAAACAACAACATACGTTCTTTCCAATACATGTAGGCAGCCCCATTAAAAGCAGGGGTCCTGGCCAAAGATGCACCTTCTCCTAGAAATTCTACAGAAGTCATTTTCTTTTATGAGAGTTACTCTAAAAAAGTCAGGCTCTTGATGCCAATTTACAGTTATATGACCTCTGATCTTAGGAAATTTTATGCAAGGTTACAAGAAAAGTAATTCAACTTTTCATAAGTATTGAAATTAATATCGAAACCAACGTGATCAATATTATTCCAATTCAAGCGTGATTAATTCTAACCTTAATAAGATAGTCAATTAACAGGATTTATTCTGGACCAAAGATTGCATGTAAAACAATACAAGTGTACATATACAATGCTCATTCAATAATATCAATCAAGACATAATTTTGCTAACATATACATTCAAGATAAAGCTTTCAGGCAAAATTGAAATAAAGAGAAAGGGTTAAGAGAGATTGCACCAAGATTTATATTGGTTCAACTGTCAGTATGACAGCCTATATCCAGTTCCGAAATCGAACCGATTTCAGCCTTTTTCCAATAGAATCGTCGAGAGTGTATTTTATAGATTGTCCAGCTAACACAAGGCCTATCTATCAAACTCTTCTCGCTTCTATTTCACAGGTACCGTATCCCTCAAGTTAATCGCCTAACTCTCCCAAGATAACGATGAAGCTTCTTTTTGATGAACACCCTCACCACGAAGATAGCTACCAATTTCTAAATTGGGTTTTTACAGAATTTTCTTTACACTTGTTGTTTACAGAAATGATAAAAAGATCAAAGAATGCGACTCAATCACACATTGACATTCACACAATAAGGATTTGCCAACGAATTATTTTCTCTCAAAGTGTTGTGAAAACGTGTGTGAAAATAATTGTTTCAAGTGTTTCAAAGTTCTGTGAAAGTTGTATCAAAGTTATATCACAGTTTTTTTGAAAAAGTGATTTGAGTCAGCTTATATATGTTTAGGAAAAACAGCAGCCAATCGATTCCTCAATCGATTTTATAAAGGTTTAAAACAGCACAATCGATTTCCCAATCGATTATCGTGTTTTTTGTTTTACTTGGCTCTTGAAAATATATGAATGAATCGATTTGCCAATCGATTCTTTTAATGCTTAAATCAGAAACAGAAGCATGTTCATATCAGAATTGATTGAGTAATCGATTATAGGTGTTTTTTTAAAACAACGAGATCAAAACAATCGATTACGCAATTGACTAATATTTACTCATAATCAATTTGGTAGTTGGCTGATGTAACACAAAACTTTAATCTAATCGATTTTCCAATCGATTGGATTGATCACAGTGACTCAACCATTTTGCATCAATCGATTCGTCAACCGATTGTACTAGTCTTAGTGATTCAGCTATTTTACTTCAATCGATTTGCCAATCGATTTGGCTTGTTACAGTGGCTCAGCCATTTAGTTGAAAATCAATGTGCCAATCGACTATAGACTATTTTCTGATATATGATTAAGCATTTCATTTTTTCAATTGATTACCTAATCGATTAGTATATATCTTGCAAGTTAAGAAACAAATTTCAATTGATGTGTCAATCGATTTGATTTATCACAAAGGCACAGTCTGATAAATAACTTTTTCACAATCAATTTGCCAATCAATTTGTTGCAATAAGTGGTTGCTCTGTGACTTAACAAGTCGATTTCTCAATTGATTTCCCAATCGACTTTTCAATCGATTGGTTGGTTATAGAGGCCAAGTTTGATGAAAAAGAGTTTTCTGAATCGATTTGCCAATCGATTTGCAAATAATTAGCTTGGCTCTGTAAGTAACAAAATCGATTTTCCAATTGACGTGCTAATCGATTGTCCAATCGATTGGTTTAAACCCAAAGTTCAGGTTTCACTTAAAACCTTTAAGTATTCGATTTCCCAATCGATGTACTTAGTGAAAACTCTAATTCTGAGTCAAACAATCGATTGTACAATGGATTTAGCAATTGACTTGCTAGTCGATTTGTTTACTTGTTAATTTTAAGATTTCATTTTAAAATTTGGGAAATACTTAACCATGAAATCACATGGATGAGTCTACTTAGTAACTACTATAACCACTAGTGACACTAGGTAGAATTGCATCTTTCTCCAGCTCATTCTCAACTTTTTGCTTGATTCCTTGAGTTCCAAGCTTGTGTCCAAGTGTATAGTGTTTACTTGATTTTCCTGAAATGTAACTTGGTTCAAACTGTTAGTTTTATCAAATGATGCATGAACATTGTATGTTTGTTAATTATGTCAAAATCATGATTAGGGAGACTTATGTCTAACATTCTTCTCCTTCTTTCCTTTGTTTTCCAAAAACAAAACTGAAACCATAAAACACAAAACCCCATTTATTTATTAGATCTAAGCTTCCATTCGAGAAGTGATAAAAGAGGAAGTTGCTCATTGCCCCGCCGCGGTGCTAGTGGGCTAGTTTTCGACGCGAGGTCACGAACATAAATTTTACAGGAATTAATTACAGTACCGTAATTGCGTGTTAGAGCTAACGTTAAGGTAAGGGCTCCTTCCAAACTTTTAGTTTGCATTTAGGACATTATTTGTGGATTTTGTAGAAAATGAATCAGTGAAATTTGGTGGTTTATGTGTAAAAATGTGGAGTTTTTGAAATTGATTGAGTTATGTTTGAAATGTTGAAATTTAATTGAGGTGTTATATGTGTGTTGTGGAATTGAATTGATTGTTGTTGGTGTGAATTGGCGGTAGTTAAATTAAATGAGTTTGAACTGAAATTGAAATTTTACAAAAAAAATTAGTGTTATTAAAGTTGTAAAAAAGTTCAAATTTTAACTAAGTTAAAGAGTTTGAGCAAAAAGATAAATTGAAATTAAAAATGGTTAGAGTTCAAAATGTTACTCTTTTAATTACTCTTTGATTGAGTTTAAAAAGAAAAAAAGTTTAGAGTATTTTATTAACTCAAAAATTTCGGTGGTTTAATAGTCGAGTGTGTGTATGGGAAATTTTGATGATATTTGTTTTATTTAGTTTTAAATAAATAATATAGATTATTTGGTTTAAAAACTTTGGTGTGTGAGAAAGATTTAATTTTGGAAATTCTGTTGTGTTTGGATTAGTTTTATTGAGACCGTTGGCACCGAGTTAGCGGTGGGGAGAATGCTGATATATTAATGTTGATGTGGTGATTTATGGTTGAAAATTTTAGAGATTGAATATGGTGATTAATGTTTGGAAATTTTGATGATTTATGTTAGGTGAAATTGATGTGTTCATAACTAATATTATGAATTTTTGAGATGAAATTTATGTGTGACTTGGTGGAAAATGAATTTAATTCAATTTAGGTGTGAATGCAATTTGGAGATATGATTTATGTGTGGTTGTGGAAATTTTAATTGGTGTTAATAAATATGTTTGAGTATGCTCTGTGTTGTGTTTGAAAAATCATTAGTGTTAAATGAGTATTAAAAATGGGGAATCTTTTAATAGCTGCATTTACTTAATGATTGTGGTGAAACGAGTCAGAGTATGCTCATGCATTTCATAGTACACGGTGACCGCGATGGGGCCATGGTGATAGTGGTGACCATGATGGGCCACAGGATGATGCCATGTGAATTGTTGGTTCATCTTATCCTTGCGGGGATTGTCGCATCGTGCTGATCTGTGAGATATTGCACTCTACAATGTGCTGATATGGGAGCGATTGCACTCTAGAATATTGCGCTGGTCAGTGAGCGACTGCACTCTTGTATGTCGTGCTGGTCTGTGAGAGACTGCATGCTAGTAAATCATGCTGATCCGTGAGAGATTGCACCTCAGTAATTAGTAATGGTCTGTGAGAGGCTGTACAATTATGATTTACGCCCCTCGAGGAGGGTTTTGGTTTGGAATTTCAGAATGATACATTTTGGCATATATGCATTGCATTAGGGTGCTTGGCATGTGAGTCGTGTTTTTTATACTTTGATGATTGTATATACATATTCGGTTGTTGTTGTGATTTAACGTAATTGCTTTGAGGTGTGAAGTTGGGTTGATTAAGTTTTGATGTATTTATGTGTTCATAATTGATTTAATAAATATTCAATGTGTGATTGAGGTGTGAATTTGTGGAGATTAATTTGGTGTTAATTATGTGTTCATAATTGATAACATTAATGTTTGAAGTGTTTATTGATTCAAAGCGATTTTAGAATTGAAAATATGCATTTTCTCAATTTAATTCGGCTATGACAATGCAGTTTGTCAAAACTTCATTTTTCAACATTGTTTATGAATTTTTGGACATATGAAAAGCTTTTCGAGGAGTATGCTAAGATGAAAGGTTCTTTTGAGCATTTGAAAATATAATAATTTTGCTATGTGATATTTGTTAATTTTGGTTGATGACCTTTACGATTATTGTGGAAATGTGGGCTTTGCCCTTAGATAAGAATCAGGATCATCATACCGGTTAGTACTCTAGAGATTGAAAAGTAGTTAGTCACACCTGACTGAAGTTGTGTCAGGAGAATCTTGCGGGGAGCGTGGATATCACCCGGGTTGTGTAGTTTTTGTAGCACGATCAGATTAGGTGGTTGTATAAGGACTAGATGTCTTTCTTTGGTGATGGTATTTAAGCATAAACTAATTGATGACTTTTTCTTTTAATGGGTCCATGTTCCACATTTTGATGAGATGAGGGGAAAGTAGAGACTCTTGGGGCAGTGCTTTTATGCAGGTGTCTGCAGAGAATACTTCAAGGGTATGTGCCATGTCTGATAGGTCTCATAACCCCATTGTATTTTTCTATTTAAATACTTTGGATTTTGTTTCAAAAACTATTTCTGCTGTTGGTAAATATTGTTGACTTTTGTTGTTGTGTTACGACTTATATATTTATCCAAAAGTATTTTCTTCTTTAGTTCTTCGTTTTTATGAATTTGTTTTAAAAAAATAATAATAATACACTAGCACTGTTAAAAATTGTGGTGTTACATAGTGGATGAATATAGAGGTCATGTTCTTCCTCCCTAGACTTATCCTTGTCCAATTAACGTTGTTACCCAATCTTTTGCATCCCATAAGTGTCTTTGTGTCATTGGATGAGCATTTAGGTCATTTTCATCCTCCCTAGGCTTATTTTAGTCCAATAAGAGTTTTTATGCAATCTTGTGCATCCAATAAGTTCATTTGTTTCATTGGATTAACATTTGGGTATTTTCGTCATTCATAGACTTATTCTTGGGCAGTTAGGGTTTTTAACAAATCTTGTTCATCCAATAGGTGTGTTTGTGTCATTGGATAAACATTTTGGGTCATTTTTATCCTCCCTAGTCTCATTCTTGTCAAATTAATGTTTGTAAGCAATCTTGTGCATCCAATAAGTTCATTTGTGACGTTGAATTAACATTTAGGTCATTTTCATCCTCCCTATGCTTATTCTTGGGCAATTAGGGTATTTAACCAATCTTGTGCATCCAATAAGTTCATTTGTGTCATTGGATGAACATTTTGGTCATTTGCGTCCTCCCTAGTCTTATTCTTGTCCTATTAGGGTTTTAAGCAATATTGTGCATCCAATAAGTTCATTTGTGTCATTGGATTAACATTAAATTAATTTTCATCCTCCGTAGACGTATTCTTGTCCAACTAGGGCTTTTAATCAATCTTGCGCATCCAATTGGTGTGTTTGTGACATTGGTTGAACATTTAGGGTTTTTAACCAATTTTTGTCTTCCCTATGCTTATTCTTAACCAATTAGGGTTTTTAACCAATCTTGTGCATCCAATAGTTGTGTTTGTGTCATCGAATGAACATTTAGGTAATTTTTGTCCAACCTAGTCTTGTGCATCCAATAAGTTCATTTCTTTCATTGGATTAGCATTTAGGTCTTTTTGATCCTCCCTAGACTTTTTGTTTTGCAATTACCGGTTTTAACTAATCTTGTGCATCCAATAGTTGTGTTTGTGTCATTGGATTCACATTTAGGTCAGTTTCGTCCTCCCTAGTCTTATTCTTGGTCAATTAGGATTTTTAACCAATTTGTGTATCCAATCGGTGTGTTTGTGTCATTGGATGAACATTTAGGTCATTTTCGTCCTCTCAAGGGTTATTCTTGTCCAGTTAAGGTTTTTAACCAATCTTGTGCATCCAATAGGTGCGTTTATGTCATTGGATTAACATTTAGGACATTTTCCTCGTCCCTAGACTTATTCTTTGGCAATTAGGATTTTTAACCAATCTTTTGTTTCGAATAGGTGTGTTTGTGTCATTGGATTAGCATTTAGGTCATTTTTGTCCTCCCTATGCTTCTTCTCATCCAGTTAGGGATTTCAATCAATCTCGTGCATTCAATAAGTTCATTTCTGTCATTGGATTGACGTTTAGGTCATTTTCGTTGTCCCTAGACTTATTCTGGGCCAATTAAGGTTTTTAACCAATCTTGTGCATCCATTAGGTGTGCTTGTGTCATTGGATTAACATTTAGGTCATTTTCGTTCTCCGTAGTCTTATTCTTGGCCAAATATGGTTTTCAAGAAATCTTGTGCATCCAATAAGTTCATATGTGTGAATTGATCAACATTTATGTCAGTTTCGTCCTCCCTAGGCTTATTCTTGTCCAATTAAAAATTTGTAACCAATCTTGGGCATCAAATAGTTGTGTGTGTGTCATTGGATGCACATTTAAGTCATTTTTATCCTCCTGAGACATTATCTTGTCCAATTAGGGTTTTTAATCAATCTTGTGCATCCAATAGGTGTGTTTGTGTAATTGGATGAACATTTAGGTCATTTTTGTCCTCCCAAGTCTTATTCTTGTCCAATTAGGGTTTTGAAGCAATCTTGTGCATCCAATAAGAACATTTGTGTCGTTGTATTAATATTTAGGTCCTTTTCATGCTCCCCTGGCTTATTCTTGTCTAATTAGGGTTTTTAACCAATCTAGTGCATCCAATATGTGTGTTTCAGTCATTGGATGAACATTTAGGTCATTTTCGTAATCCCAAGTCTTATTCTTATCCAATTATTGTTTTTAGGAAATCTTGTTCATCTACTAAGTTCATTTGTATCATTGGATTAACATTTAGGTTATTTTGGTCCACCCTTGGCTTATTCTTGTCCAATGAGGGTTTTTAATCGATCTTGTGCATCCAATAGGTGTGTTTGTGTCATTGGATGAACATAAGGAGTTAAGACTTGATGTATTGAACCGCATGTTACTATGAAATGGAATTGAAAGTACAAAGTACAAGAATACTTAGAGATTGTTACGATGTAAGCTTTGAGAGTATATTCAATGATGGTAATTACTAGAAGAATGTTAATATTTTGATAGGTCCGAGGAATTATTGAGATTTGATTTGGGACCCTAAGATGGTTGATCTGTAAGTGGATGATTTAAAATCCACAAGGTTGGATGGAGGACCAAGTAATGCTTAAAATTTCATAATCGAAGGAGTTGAGGCAGACAAGTGATAAATAATTCATGTTAAAGGATGGAAGTCTTTGGAGATTTTGAGGATCAAATTTTAGAATCCTATTAAATGTTAGAAAGTGAAAAAGAAGAGATGTATCGAATGATTTATGATTTAGTTGTTGGTCTTGGGAAATCAATCGTTGAGATTTAAAATGAGTGTTTTAGTGACTAGATGAACAATGAAACGTATGTGGGTCTTTGCGATATTTTACTACAAAGTTTTGAGGATGAAGGTTATAGATAATTATTTCTTAGGAAATGCTTATGGGGAACATTTGGGAAATAGTTCTTAAGGACGTTCGATTGTTAGGATTCTTTCAATTTGTATCTTGGTGGAGGTTGAGAAGGAATAAGAATCCAACAAGTGAACCAAATTTTGGAAAATGTGCCAAGGAAATTTTTCGGAACAGCACATGGAGATGTAGCTTATGTCAATTAAGGATTCATGAAAGGAATTATCTCACCCGTAATTTAGACATTGTTATTATAAGGGTGTGCCGATGATACAAAGGCACTACTTGAGTGCATGTCATTGGGTTGTTATTGTGTTCGCCAATCAACAGAGTTAAATGTTTCGTTGATATGGAAGAATTGAGCATGGAATGGAAAAATTTGGTGCGAACTAGTAAGGCTTGATTTATTAGAATCACTATAATGAAGATGTATCAAGGTTCGAGGTAGAAATTTAAGGTTTGTATAAATGGAAAAGTGATGGAGTGAATACAATATATTTGACCTGTCATAATGAAAAGATAATCATCAAGCTACAAATAAAGGACGTAACAGAATTGAGAAGTATCATAATGAATATTGGTAGTAGATGTAGGAAAATTATTCTTGGGTTTATCAAGAATTGCGAAGCATGTAGGAAATGGATTAGTGAAGCGTGAATTTGAGGTGTTAAGGCATGAGACAAATGTAGGTCTTATTCAGGAAAGAAATTCAAGTTGGATTTTGTTGGAGACGTGACTCTTGAAACGAAGCACTTAACCTGAAGGAAGTTTATGTGTTGTACGTGGTGTAGTTCTTGCATGTTGCCGAAAATATTTGAGGGAACTTTGATCACCAACCAGATGTTGGGATGTAATTATTAAAGTTATAATTAGACCAACATTTTGATAAGGACACTGTGGTTTGATGTAGTTGTACGACTAAAGAAATCGACGATTTGTGGGAAGTGGAGAAATTAGGGAGTTCTCGGCAGTAATGATTGTTTTGTATTCAGTATGTTAGTGTCATACTTAGTGTTTCAATTTGATACTTAATTGGTGTTTCGTACCAAGTGGACGTATATAAGGGTATGTGACATAGATATGGGCGATTGTACTTTGTCGATATGATCAAAATTATAGGAAAATAAGGGAAACTCAGTGGACATTGAGAAGATTGTTTGACCGCTTGTGCATTAGAATAACCTTAAGTGCAAGTCGATTATTGGCTACTTATTGTCAAATTGAGGAACTGATCATCCTTAATCTCTTGTTGATAGTAGAGAAAATCATGTTGAATGGAATGGACGTGTCTTACCGACTATGATAGTGCGCAATGTTATTAAGCATCCTATGAAAAGGGATAGACGACACTTTATTCACGGAGGCATGGCGAAACAAGTTCTATCATGTATGTTGAGTTTGAGTGCAAACCTAGTCTGATTAATTATTCTTACCTTAAGTTTTGAGGACGAAACTTCGTTTAGGAGGGTAGTAATGTAAGACCCTTAATTTTCTAAATTCTAATTTATGCGATTTTAGGGTATTTGGTGTTAAATTACTTAGGCATTTAGCACAATCGAATTTTAATTTTGGCAATTAAATTTCAAAATCATATTTTATTAGAGTTAATAATGTGTTTAATATTTATATATATTTTAATATATATATTTTGAGACCCGATTTAAATTATTTGTTAGAGAATAATTTAAATAGGTTACGAAAAATTTAATACCGGACAGTTTTGTTAAAAATACCTCGGGTTGTTGAAAATTGTATTTGTCAATTAAGTTGCGACGAGAGTTGATATTTTTAACAAAAAGTGGTTTGGGAAGTGATGGGTGAACTGGTAATTTTAAAAAATATCTAGATATTTTTAGATATTTGTAGTTTGGTTTTAATAATATATATATATATAAAGTAGTGTATGTAAGTATATATATATATATATATAAAGTAATGTATGTATATATATATATAGATAAGAAAGCAAGAAACAGAGAGAGAAACTAAAAGCAAGGAAACAGAGAGAGAGAAACAGAAAGCCAGCTTCGATCTTCTTCTCCTTCTTTCCTTTGTTTTCCTAAAGCAAAACTGAAACCATAAAACACAAACCCCCATTTATTTATTTGATCTAAGCTTCCATTTGAGAAGTGACAGAAGAGGAAGTTGCTCATTGCCATGTTGCGGTGCTCCTTCCAAACTTTAAGTTTGCATTTAGGACATTATTTGTGGATTTTGTAGAAAATGAATCAGTGAAATTTGGTGGTTTATGTGTAAAAATGTGGAGTTTTGAAATTGGGTAAATTATCTTTGAATTGTTGAAATTTAATAAAGGTGTTATATGTGTGTTGTGGAATTGAATTGATTTTTGTTGGTGTGAATTGGCGGTAGTTAAATTAAATGAGTTTGAACTGAAATTGAAATTTTACAAAAAAATTAGCGTTGTTAAAGTTGTAAAAAAGTTCAAATTTTAACTAAGTTAAAGAGTTTGAGCAAAAAGATAGATTGAAATTAAAAATGGTTAGAGTTCAAAATGTTACTCTTTTAATTACTCTTTGATTGAGTTTGAAAAGAAAAAAAGTTTAGAGTATTTTATTAACTTAAAAATTTCGGTGGTTTAATAGTCGAGTGTGTGTATGGGAAATTTTGATGATATTTGTTTTATTTAGTTTTAAATAAATAATATAGATTATTTGGTTTTAAAACTTTGGTGTGTTAGAAAGATTTAATTGTGGAAATTTTGTTGTGTTTGGATTAGTTTTATTGTGAACAAGTTGTTATAAATATTCATGTTTATGTAGTTAGCTCCTTGATTCTCAAAAAAGAATCGAGACCGTTGGCACCGAGTTAGCAGTGGGGAGAACGATGATATATTAATGTTGTTGTGATGATTTATGGTTGAAATTTTTTTTGAGATTGAATATGGTGATTAATGTTTGGAAATTTTGGTGATTTATGCTAGGTGAAATTGATGTGTTCATAACTAATATTATGAATTTTTGAAATGAAATTTATGTGTGATTTGGTGGAAAATGAATTTAATTCAATTTAGGTGTGAATGCAATTTGGAGATGTGATTTATGTGTGGTTGTGGAAATTTTAATTGGTGTGAATAAATATGTTTGAGTATGCTCTGTGTTGTGTCTGAAAAATCATTAGTGTTAAATGAGTATTAAAAACGGGGAATCTTTTAATAGCTGCATTTACTTAATGATTGTGGTGAAAAGAGTCAGATTATGCTCATGCATTTCATAGTACACGGTGACCGTGATGGGGCCATGGTGGTAGTGGTGACCGTGATGGGCCACGGGATCATGCCATGTGAATTGTTGGTTTATCTTATCCTTGTGAGGATTGTCGCGTCGTGCTGATCTGTGAGAGATTGCACTCTAGAATTTGCTGATATGTGAGCGATTGCACTCTAGAAAATTGTGCTGGTCTGTGAGCGACTTCACTCTTGTATGTCGTGTTGGTCTGTGTGAGACTGCACGCTAGTAAATCATGTTGATCCGTGAGAGATTGCACCTCAGTAATTAGTAATGGTCTGTGAGAGGCTGTACAATTATGATTTACGCCCCTCGAGGAGGGTTTTGGTTTGGAATTTCAGAATGATACATTTTGGCATATATGCATTGCATTAGGGTGCTTGGCATGTGAGTCGTGTTTTTTATACTTTGATGATTGTATATACATATTCGGTTGTTGTTGTGATTTAACGTAATTGCTTTGAGGTGTGAAGTTGGGTTGATTAAGTTTTGATGTATTTATGTGTTCATAATTGATTTAATAAATATTCAATGTGTGATTGAGGTGTGAATTTGTGGAGATTAATTTGGTGTTAATTATGTGTTCATAATTGATAACATTAATGTTTGAAGTGTTGATTGATTCAGTGCCATTTTAGAATTGAAAATATGCATTTTCTAAATTTAATTCAGCTACGACAATGTAGTTTGTCAAAACTTCATTTTTCAACATTGTATATGCATTTTTGGACATATGAAAACCCTTTCAAGGAGTATGCTAAGACGAAAGGTTCTTTTGAGCATTTGAAAATCTAATAATTTTGCTATGTGATATTTGTTAATTTCGGTTGGTGACCTTTACAATTATTGTGGAAATATGGGCTTTGCCCTCAGATAAGAATCAGGATCATCCTACCGGTTAGTACTCTAGAGATGGAAAAGTAGTTAGTCACACCTGACTGAAGCTGTGTCAGGAAAATCTTGCGGGGAGCGTGGAGATCACCCGGGTTGTGTAGTTTTTGTAGCATGATCAGATTAGGTGGTTGTATAAGGAATAGATGTCTTTCTTTGGTGATTGTATTTATTTCATTTTGCAAGATTGTATGAAAGCTTAAACTAATTGATCACTTTATCTTTTAATGGGTCTATGTTCCACATTTTGATATGATGAGGGGAAAGTAGAGATTCTTGGGGCAGTGCTTTTATGCAGGTGTCTGCCGAGAATACTTCAAGGGTATGAGCTATGACTGATAGGTCTCATAGCCCCGTTGTATTTTTCTATTTAAATACTTTGGATTTTGTTTCAAAAACTATTTCCGCTGTTTGTAAATATTGTTGACTTTTGTCGTTGTGTTACAACTTAAATATTTATCCAAAAGTATTTTTCTTCTTTAGTTCTTCGTTTTTATGAATATGTTTTAAAAAAAAATAATAATACACTAGCGCTGTTAAAAACCAGGGTGTTACATAGTGGATGAATATATAGGTCATGTTCTTCCTCCCTAGACTTATCCTTGTCCAATTAACGTCGTTACTCAATCTTTTGCATCCCATAAGTGTGTTTGAGTCATTGGATGAGCATTTAGGTCATTTTCATCCTCCCTAGGCTTATTTTCGTCCATTTAGAGTTTTTAACCAATCTTGTGCATCCAATAAGTTCATTTGCGTCATTGGAATAACATTTAGGTCATTTTCGTCATTCATAGACTTATTCTTGGGCAATTAGGGTTTTTAACAAATCTTGTTCATCCAATAGGTGTGTTTGTGTCATTGGATAATCATTTGGCTCATTTTTATCCTCCCTAGTCTCATTCTTGTCAAATTAATGTTTGTAAGCAATCTTGTGCATCCAATAAGTTCATTTGTGACGTTGAATTAACATTTAAGTCATTTTCGTCCTCCCTATGCTTATTCTTGGGCAATTAGGATATTTAACCAATCTTGTGAATCCAATAAGTTCATTTGTGTCATTCGATGAACATTTAGGCCATTTGAGTCTTCCCTAGTCCTATTCTTGTCCTATTAGGGTTTTTAAGCAATCTTGTGCATCCAATAAGTTCATTTGTGTCATTGGATTAACATTTAAGTAATTTTCATCCTGGGTAAGCGTATTCTTGTCCAACTAGGGCTTTTAATCAATCTTGTGTATCCAATAGGTGTGTTTGTGACATTGGTTGAACATTTAGGTCACATTTTTCTTCCCTATGCTTATTCTTAACCAATAAGGGTTTTTAACCAATCTTGTGCATCCAATAGTTATGTTTGTGTCATCGATCGAACATTTAGGTCATTTTTGTCCAACCTAGTCTTATTCTTTTCCAATTAGCAATTTTTAAGCAATCTTGTGCATCGAATAAGTTCATTTCTTTCATTGGATTAACATTTAGGTCTTTTTCATCCTCCCTAGACTTATTGTTGTCCAATTACCATTTTTAACTAATCTTGTGCTTCCAATAGTTGTGTTTGTGTCATTGGATTCACATTTAGTTCATTTTCGTCCTTCGTAGTCTTATTCTTGGTCAATTAGGGTTTTTAACCAATTTGTGTATCCAATCAGTGTGTTTGTGTCATTGGATGGACATTTAGATCATTTTCCTCCTCTCAAGGGTTATTCTTGTCCAGTTAAGGTTTTTAACCAATCTTGTGTATCCAATAGGTGTGTTTATGTCATTGGATTAACATTTAGGGCATCTTCCTCGTCCCTAGACTTATTCTTTGGCAATTAGGATTAGTTAGGGATTGAAGTTTGTGTCATTGGATTGAAGTTCTGGGCCAATTAAATTTTTTAACCAATCTTGTGCATCCATTAGTGTGCTTGTGTCATTGGATTAACATTTAGGTCATTTTCGTCCTCCGTAGTCTTATTCTTGGCCAAATATGGTTTTCAAGAAATCTTGTGCATCCAATAAGTTCATATGTGTGAATTGATCAACATTTAAGTCACTTTCATCCTCCCTAGGCTTATTCTTGTCCAATTAGGATTTGTAACCAATCTTGGGCATCCAATCGGTGTGTGTGTGTCATTGGATGAACATTTAGGTCATTTTTATCCTCTTGAGACTTTATCTTGTCCAATTAGGGTTTTTGATCCATCTTGTGCATCCAATAGGTTTGTTTGTGTCATTGGATGAACATTTAGGTCATTTTCATCCTCCCAAGTCTTATTCTTGTCCAATTAGGGTTTTGAAGCAATCTTGTGCATCCAAAAAGAACATTTGTGTCGTTGTATGAATATTTAGATCATTTTCATGCTCCCCTGGCTTATTCTTTTCCAATTAGGGTTTTTAACCAATCTTGTGCATCCAATATGTGTGTTTCGGTCATTGGATGAACATTTAGGTCATTTTCGTACTCCCAAGTCTTATTCTTATCCAATTATTGTTTTTAGGAAATCTTGTGCATCTAATAAGTTCATTTGTTTCATTGGATTAACATTTAGGTTATTTTGGTCCACCCTTCGCTTATTCTTGTCCAATTAGGGTTTTTAATCGATCTTGTGCATCCAATAGGTGTGTTTGTGTCATTGGATGAACATTTAGGTCATTTTCGTCCTCCCTAGTTTTAATCACGTTTAATTAGGGTTTTGAAACATTCTTTTGCATTCAATAAGTTCATTTGTATCGTTGGATTAACAATTAGGTCTTTTTCGTCCTCCGGAGGCTTATTCTTGTCCAATTAGGGTTTTTAACCAATCTTGTGGATCTAATAGGTGTGCTTTTGTCATAGGATGAACATTTAGGTCATTTTTGTCCTCCTTAGTCTTATTCTTCTCCAATTAGGCTTGTTATGCAATCTTATACATCCAATAAGTTCATTTGTGTCATTGCATTAACATTTAGCAATTTTAATCCTCCCTACACTTATTCTAGTCCAATAAGGGTTTTTAAGCATTCTTCTGCATCCAACAAGTTCATTTATGACATTGGATAAACATTTAGGTCATTTATGTCCTCCATAGTCTTATTCTTGTCCAATTATGGTTTTGAAGCAATCTTGTGCATCCAACAAGTTCATTTATGTCATTGGATAAACATTCAGTTCATTTTGAACGTCCCTAGACTTATTCTTGGGCAATTAGGTGTTTCAACCAATCTTGTGCATCCAATTGGGGTGTTTGTGTAATTTGATGAACATTTAGTTGATTTTCGTCCTCCTTAGTCTTATTCTTGTCCAATTAGGATTTTTACCCAATCATGTGCATCCAATAGGTGTGTTTGTGTCATTGGTTGAACATTTAGGTCACTTTCTACCTCCCTATTCTTATTCATATCCAATTAGGGTTTTTAAGAAACCTTGTGCATCCAATAAGTTCATTTGAGTCATTGGATTAAATTTAAGGTCATTTTTGTCCTTTCTAGGCTTATTCCTTTCCAATTAGGGTTTTTAATGAATCTTGTAAGTCCAATAGCTTTGTTTGTGTCATTGGATGAACATTTAGGTCATTTTCGTCCTCCCTAGTCTTATTCTTGTCCAATTAGGGTTTTTATGCAAACTTGTGCATCCAATATGTTCATTTTAGTCGTTGAATTAACATTTAGGTAATTTTCATCCACCCTGCACTTATTCTTGTACAAAAAGTGTATTTAAGTAATCATGTGCATCCAACAAGTTCATTTATGTCATTGGATAAATATTTAGGTCATTTTGGTCCTCCCTAGACTTATTCTCGAGAAATTGGGGGGTTTTAACCAATCTTGTGCATCCTTAGTATTATGCTTGCCAATTTAGGGTTTTATACCAATCATGTACATTCAAAGGTGTGTTTGTGGGCATTAGATCAACATTTAGGTCATCTTCGTCCTTCTTAGGTTTTTTCCCGACCAATTAGGATTTTTAGCCAATCATGTGATCAAATAACTTCGTTTGTATCGTTGGATTAACATTTAGGTAATTTTCGGCCTCGCTAGACTTAATTTTTGGAAATTAGGGTTTTTAACCAATCTTGTGCATCCAATAAGTGTTTTTGTTTGATTGGATTAACATTTTGGTCATTTTCGTCTTCCCTGGTGTTATTCTTGTCAAAGTAGGGTTTTTAACCAATCTTGTGCATCCAATTGGTGTGTTTGTGTTATTGGATGAACATTTAGGTCATTTTCGTCCTCCATAGGCTAATTCTTGTCCAATTAGGGTTTTTAACCAATCTTATGCATACAATAAGTGTGTTTGTGTCATTTGATGAACATTTAGGTAATTTTCGTCATTCTTAGGCTAATTCTTTTCCAAATAGGGTTTTTAACCAATCTAGTGCATCCAATTGGTGTGATTGTGTCATTGGATGCACATTTAGGTCATTTTCGTCCTCTCTAGGCTCATTCTTTTCCAATTACGGTTTTAAACCAATCTTATGCATCCAATAAGGGTGTTTGTGTCATTGAATGAACATTTAGGTCATTTTCGTCATCCCTAGGCTTATTCTTGTCCAATTAGGGTTTTTAACCAATCTTGTGCATCCAATAGGTGTGTTTGTGTCATTGGATAAACATTTAGGTCATTTTCGTCCTCTTTATGCTAATTCTTTTCCAATTAGGCTTTTTAACCAATCTTGTGCATCCAATTGGTGTGATTTTGTCATTGGATGAACATTTAGGTCATTTTCATCCTCCCTAGGTTTATTCTTGTCCAATTAGGGTTTTTAACCAATCTTGTGCATTTTGTTCCTCCCTAGGCTAATTCTTTTTGAATTAGAGTTTTTAACCAATCTTGTGCATCCAATTGGTGTTTTGTGACCTAGGATAAACATTTAGGTCATTTTCGTCCTCCCTAGGCTTATTCTTGTCCAATTGGGGTTTTTAACCAATCTTGTGCATCCAATAAGTTCGTTTGTGTCATTGGATTAGTATTTAGGTCATTTTCGTCCCCTCTAGTCTAACTCTTGTGAAATTAGGGTTTTTAACCAATCTTGTGCATCCAATAGGTGTGTTTGTCTGATTAGATGAAAATTTTGGTCATTTTCGTCCTCCCTAGGCTAATTCTTGTCCAATTAGGTGTTTTAACCAATCTTGTGCATCAAATAGGTTGTTTGTGTCATTGGATGAAGATTCAGGTTATTTTCGTCCTCCCTATGCTTATTCTTGTGCAATTGGGGTTTTTAACCAATCTTGTGCTTCCAATTAGTTCATTTGTGTCATTGGAAGAACATTTAGGTCATTTACGCCCTCCCTAGGTTTTTTCTTTTCCAATTAGGGTTTTTAACCAATCTTGTGGATCCAATAGGTGTGTTTGTGTTATTGGATAAACATTTAGGTCATTTTCGTCCTCTTTATGCTAATTCTTTTCCAATTAGGGTTTCTAATCAATCTTGTGCATCTAATAGGTGTGTTTGTGCCATTGGATGAACATTTAGGTAATTTTTTTCCTCCCTAGGCTTATTCTTTTCCAAATAGGGTTTTTAACCAATCTTGTGCATCCAATAGGTGTGTTTATGTCATTGGATGAACATTTAGGTCATTTTCGTCCTTCTAGGCTAATTCTTTTCCAATCTTGTGCATCCAATTAGTTCATTTGTGTCATCGGAAGACCATTTAGGTCATTTACGCCCTCCCTAGGCTTATTCTTTTCCAAATAGGGTTTTTAACCAATCTTGTGCATCCAATTGGTGTGTTTGTGTCTTTGGATGAACATTTAGGTCATTTTCGTCCTCCCAAGGTTAATTCTTGTCCAATTAGGGTTTTTAACCAATCTTGTGCATCCAATAAGCTCGTTTGTGGAATTCGATGAACATTTAGGTCATTTTTTTCCTACCTAGGCTAATTCTTTTTTATTTACAGTTTTTAACCAATCTTGTGCATCCAATAGGTGTTTTTGTGACATAGGATAAACATGTAGGTCATTTTCGTCCTCCCTAGGCTTATTCTTTGCCAATTGGGGTTTTTAACCAATCTTGTGCATCCAATAAGTTCGTTTGAGTCATTGAATTAATATTTAGGGCATTTTCGTCCCCTCTAGTCTAACTCTTGTGAAATTAGGGTTTTTAACCAATCTTGTGCATCCAATAGGTGTGTTTGTCTGATTAGATGAAAATTTTGGTCATTTTCGTCCTCCCTAGGCTAATTCTTGTCCAATTAGGTGTTTTAACCAATCTTGTGCATCAAATAGGTTGTTTGTGTAATTGGATGACCATTTAGGTTATTTTCGTCCTCCCTCGGTTTATTCTCGTGCAATTGGGGTTTTTAACCAATCTTGTGCGCCCAATTAGTTCATTTGTGTCATTGGAAGAACATTTAGGTCATTTACGCCCTCCCTAGGCTTTTTCTTTTCCTATTAGGGTTTTTATCCAATCTTGTGTATCCGATAGGTGTGTTTGTGTCATTGGATGAACATTTAGGTCATTTTGGTACTCCCTAGGCTAATTCTTGTCCAATTAGGGTTTTTAGCCAATCTTGTGCATCCAATAAATTCTTTTTGTGTCATTGGACGAACATTTAGGTCATTTTCGTCATTCCTAGGCTAATTCTTTTCCAAATAGGGTTTTTAACCAATCTTGTGCATCAAAAAATGGTGTGATTGTGTCATTGGATGAACATTTAGATAATTTTCATCCTCCTTAGGCTTATTTATGTCCAATTAGGGTTTTTAACCAATCTTGTGCATCCAATAGGTGTGTTTGTGTCATTGGATAAACATTTAGGTCATTTTCGTCATCTCTATGCTAATTCATTTCCAATTAGGCTTTTTAACCAATCTTGTGCATGCAATTGGTGTGATTGTGTCATTGGATGAACATTTAGGTAATTTTCATCCTCCCTAGGCTTATTCTTGCCCAATTAGGGTTTTTAACCAATGTTGTGCATCCAATAGGTGTGTTTGTGTCATTGGATGAACATTTAGTTCATTTTCGTCCTCTCTATGCTAATTCTTTTCCAATTAGGGTTTTTTACCAATCTTGTGCAACCAATTAGTTCATTTGTGTCATCGGAAGAACCTTTAGGTCATTTACGCCCTCCCTAGGCTTATTCTTTTCCAAATAGGCTTTTTAACCAATCTGGTTCGTCCAATTAGTTCATTTGTGTCATTGAATGAACATATAGGTTATTTTCGCCCTCCCTAGTCTAATTCTTGTCAAATTAGGGTTTTTAACCAATCTGGTGCATTCAATATGTGTGTTTTTCTCATTAAATGAAAATTTTGGCTAATTAGGCTTTAAACCAATCTTGTGCATCAAATAGGTGTGTTTGTGTCATTGGATGAACATTTAGGTCATTTTCACCTTCCCTAGGCTTATTCTTGTCCAATTAGGGTTTCTAATCAATCTTGTGCATCCAATAGGTGTGTTTGTGCCTTTGGATGAACATTTAGGTAATTTTTGTCCTCCCTAGGCTTATTCTTTTCTAAATAGGGTTTTTAACCAATCTTGTGCATCCAATAGGTGTGTTTGTGTCATTGGATGAACATTTAGGTCATTTTCTTGTCCCAAGGCTAATTCTTGTCCAATTAGGGTCTATAACCAATCTTGTGCATCCAATAAGTTCGTTTGTGGAATTAAATGAACATTTAGGTCGTTTCTTTCCTCCTTAGGCTAATTCTTTTTGAATTAGAGTTTTTAACCAATCTTGTGCATCCAATAGGTGTTTTTGTGACATAGGATAAACATTTAGGTCATTTTCGTCCTCCCTTGGGTTATTCTTGTCCAATTGGGGTTTTTAACCAATCTTGTGCATCCAATAACTTCGTTTGTGTCATTGGATTAATATTTAGGTCATTTTCGTCCCCTCTAGTCTAACTGTTGTCAAATTAGGGTTTTTAACCAATCTTGTGCATCCAATAGGTGTGTTTGTCTGATTTGATGAAAATTTTGGTCATTTTTGTCCTCCCTAGGCTAATTCTTGTCCAATTAGGTGTTTTAACCAATCTTGTGCATCAAATAGGTTGTTTGTGTCATTGGATGAACATTTAGGTTATTTTCGTCCTCCCTAGGCTTATTCTTGTGTAATTGGGGTTTTTATCCAATCTTGTGCGTCCAATTAGTTCATTTGTGTCATTGGACGAACATTTAGGTCATTTTGGTACTCCCTAGGCTAATTCTTGTCCAATTACGGGTTTTTACCAATCTTGTGCATCCAATAAATTCTTTTTTTGTTATTGGATGAACATTTACGTCATTTTCGTCCTCCTTACCCTTAATCTTGTCCAGTTAGAGTTTTTAACCAATGTTGTTCATCCAATAGGTGTGTTTGTGTTATTGGATAAATATTTGGGTCATTTTCATCCTCCCTAGGCTTATTCTTGTCGAATTAGGGTTTTTAACCAATCTTGTGCATCTAATTAATTCATTTGTCATTGGATGAATGTTTAGGTTATTTTCTTCCTCCTTTGGCTTAATCTTGTCCAATTAGGGTTTTTAACCAATCTTGTGCATCCAATACGTGTGTTTGTGTCGTTGCATGAACATTTAGGTCATTTTCGTCCTCCCCAAGCTTATTCTTGTCCAATTAGTCTTTTTAACCAATCTGGTGCGCCCAATTAGTTCATTAGTGTCATTGAATGAATATATAGGTTATTTTTGCCCTCTCTAGTCTAAATCTTGTCAAATTAGGGATTTTAACCAATCTTGTGCATTCCATAGGTGTGTTTGTCTCATTATATGAGAATGTTGGTCATTTTGGTCCTTCCTATGTTAATTCGTGTTCAATTAGGTGTTTTAACCAATCTTGTGCATCAAATAGGAGTGTTTGTGTCATTGGATGAACATTTAGGTTATTTTCGTCCTCCCTAGGCTTATTCTTGTCCAATTAGGGTTTTTAACCAATTTAGCGGATCCAATAAGTTCGTTTGTGTAATTGGAAGAACATTTAGGTTATTTGCCTCCTCCCTAGCCTTATTCTTGTGCAATCGAGGTTTTTAACCAATCTTGTGCATCCAAAAGGTGCGTTTGTGTCATTGGATGTACATTTAGGTCATTTTCTTCCTCCCTAAGCTTATTCTTGTCCAATTAGGGTTTTTAACCAATCTTGTGCATCCAATTGTTGTTTTTGTGTCATTGGATGAACAATTAGGTTATTATCATCCACCATACGCTTATTCTTGTCCAATTAGGCTTTGAACCAATCTTGTGCATCAAATAGGTGTGTTTATGTCATTGGATGAACATTTAGGTCATTTTCACCTTCCCTAGGCTTATTCTTGTCCAATTAGGGTTTCTAACCAATCTTGTGCATCCAATAGGTGTGTTTGTGTTTTTGGATGAACATTTAGGTCATTTTCCTCCTCCCCAAGCTTATTCTTGTCCAATTAGGGTTTTTAACCAATCTAATGCGTCCAATTAGTTCATTTGTGACACTGAATGAACATATAGGTTATTTTCGCCCTCCCCAGTCTAATTCTTGTCAAATTAGGGTTTTTAACCAATCTTGTGCATTCAATAGGTGTGTTTGTCTCATTAGATGAAAATTTTGGTCATTTTGGTCCTCCCTATGTTAATTCGTGTCAAATTAGGTGTTTCAACGAATCTTGTGCATCAAATAGGTGTGTTTGTGTCATTGGATGAACGTTTAGGTTATTTTCGTCCTCCCTAGGCTTATTCTTGTCCAATTAGGGTTTTTAAGAAATTTTGTAGATCCAATAAGTTTGTTGGTGTAATTGGAAGAACATTTAGGTTATTTGCCCCCTCACTAGCCTTATTCTTGTCCAATCGAGGTTTTTAACCAATCTTGTGCATCCAAAAGGTGTGTTTGAGTCATTGGATGTACATTTAGGTTATTTTCGTCCTCCCTAGGCTTATTCTTGTCCAATTAGGGTTTTTAACCAATTTAGCGGATCCAATAAGTTCGTTTGTGTAATTGGAAGAACATTTAGGTTATTTGCCTCCTCCCTAGCCTTATTCTTGTCCAATCGAGGTTTTTAACCAATCTTGTGCATCCAAAAGGTGCGTTTGTGTCATTGGATGTACATTTAGGTCATTTTCTTCCTCCCTAAGCTTATTCTTGTCCAATTAGGGTTTTTAACCAATCTTGTGCATCCAATTGTTGTTTTTGTGTCATTGGATGAACAATTAGGTTATTATCATCCACCATACGCTTATTCTTGTCCAATTAGGCTTTGAACCAATCTTGTGCATCAAATAGGTGTGTTTATGTCATTGGATGAACATTTAGGTCATTTTCACCTTCCCTAGGCTTATTCTTGTCCAATTAGGGTTTCTAACCAATCTTGTGCATCCAATAGGTGTGTTTGTGTTTTTGGATGAACATTTAGGTCATTTTCCTCCTCCCCAAGCTTATTCTTGTCCAATTAGGGTTTTTAACCAATCTAATGCGTCCAATTAGTTCATTTGTGACACTGAATGAACATATAGGTTATTTTCGCCCTCCCCAGTCTAATTCTTGTCAAATTAGGGTTTTTAACCAATCTTGTGCATTCAATAGGTGTGTTTGTCTCATTAGATGAAAATTTTGGTCATTTTGGTCCTCCCTATGTTAATTCGTGTCCAATTAGGTGTTTCAACGAATCTTGTGCATCAAATAGGTGTGTTTGTGTCATTGGATGAACGTTTAGGTTATTTTCGTCCTCCCTAGGCTTATTCTTGTCCAATTAGGGTTTTTAAGCAATTTTGTAGATCCAATAAGTTTGTTGGTGTAATTGGAAGAACATTTAGGTTATTTTCCCCCTCACTAGCCTTATTCTTGTCCAATCGAGGTTTCTAACCAATCTTGTGCATCCAAAAGGTGTGTTTGAGTCATTGGATGTACATTTAGGTTATTTTCGTCCTCCCTAGGCTTATTCTTGTCCAATTAGGGTTTTTAACCAATTTAGCGGATCCAATAAGTTCGTTTGTGTAATTGGAAGAACATTTAGGTTATTTGCCTCCTCCCTAGCCTTATTCTTGTCCAATCGAGGTTTTTAACCAATCTTGTGCATCCAAAAGGTGCGTTTGTGTCATTGGATGTACATTTAGGTCATTTTCTTCCTCCCTAAGCTTATTCTTGTCCAATTAGGGTTTTTAACCAATCTTGTGCATCCAATTGTTGTTTTTGTGTCATTGGATGAACAATTAGGTTATTATCATCCACCATACGCTTATTCTTGTCCAATTAGGCTTTGAACCAATCTTGTGCATCAAATAGGTGTGTTTATGTCATTGGATGAACATTTAGGTCATTTTCACCTTCCCTAGGCTTATTCTTGTCCAATTAGGGTTTCTAACCAATCTTGTGCATCCAATAGGTGTGTTTGTGTTTTTGGATGAACATTTAGGTCATTTTCCTCCTCCCCAAGCTTATTCTTGTCCAATTAGGGTTTTTAACCAATCTAATGCGTCCAATTAGTTCATTTGTGACACTGAATGAACATATAGGTTATTTTCGCCCTCCCCAGTCTAATTCTTGTCAAATTAGGGTTTTTAACCAATCTTGTGCATTCAATAGGTGTGTTTGTCTCATTAGATGAAAATTTTGGTCATTTTGGTCCTCCCTATGTTAATTCGTGTCCAATTAGGTGTTTCAACGAATCTTGTGCATCAAATAGGTGTGTTTGTGTCATTGGATGAACGTTTAGGTTATTTTCGTCCTCCCTAGGCTTATTCTTGTCCAATTAGGGTTTTTAAGCAATTTTGTAGATCCAATAAGTTTGTTGGTGTAATTGGAAGAACATTTAGGTTATTTGCCCCCTCACTAGCCTTATTCTTGTCCAATCGAGGTTTTTAACCAATCTTGTGCATCCAAAAGGTGTGTTTGAGTCATTGGATGTACATTTAGGTTATTTTCTTCCTCCCTAAGCTTATTCTTGTCCAATTAGGGTTTTTAACCAATCTTGTGCATCCAAAAGGTGTGTTTGTGTTATTGGATGAACATTTAGGTTATTATCATCCACCCTACGCTTATTCTTGTGGGATTAGGCTTTTAACCAATCTTGTGCATCAAATAGGTGTGTTTGTGTCATTGGATGAATATTTAGGTCATTTTTACCTTCGCTAGGCTTATTCTTGTCCAATTAGGGTTTCTAACCAATCTTGTGCATCCAATAGGTGTGTTTGTGTCATTGGATGAACATTTAGGTCATTTTCGTCCTCCCAAGGCTAATTCTTGTCCAATTAGGGTTTTTAACCAATCTTGTGCATCCAATAAGTTCGTTTGTGGATTTGGATGAACATTTAGGTCATATTTTTCCTCCCTAGGCTAATTGTTTTTGAATTAGAGTTTTTAACCAATCTTGTGCATCCAATAGGTGTTTTTGTGATATAGGATAAACATTTAGGTTATTTTGGTCCTCCCTAGGCTTATTCTTGTCCAATTGGGGTTTTTAACCAATCTTGTGCATCCAATAAGTTCGTTTGTGTCATTGGATTAATATTTAGGTCATTTTCGTCCCCTCTAGTCTAACTTTTGTCAAATTAGCATTTTTAACCAATCTTGTACGTCCAATAGGTGTGTTTGTCTGATTAGATGAAAATTTTGGTCATTTTCGTCCTCCCTAGGCTAATTCTTGTCCAATTAGGTGTTTTAACCATTCTTGTGCTTCAAATATGTTATTTGTTTCATTAAACGAACATTTAGGTTATTTTCATCCTCCCTAGGCTTATTCTTGTGTAATTGGGGTTTTTAACTAATCTTGTGCGTCCAATTAGTTCATTTGTGTCATTGGAAGAACATTTAGGTCATTTACGCCCTCACTAGGCTTTTTCTTTTCCAATTAGGGTTTTTATCCAATCTTGGGTATCCAATAGGTGTGTTTGTGTCATTGGATGAACATTTAGGTCATTTTGGTACTCCCTAGGCTAATTCTTGTCCAATTAAAGTTTTTAACCAATCTTGTGCATCCAATAAATTCTTTTTGTGTCATTGGATGAAGATTTACGTCATTTTCGTCCTCCCTACCCTTAATCTTGTCCAGTTAGGGTTTTTAACCAATGTTGTTCATCCAATAGCAGTGTTTGTGTTATTGGACAAATATTTGGGTCATTTTCATCCTCCCTAGGCTTATTCTTGTCGAATTAGGGTTTTTAACCAATCATGTGCATCCAATAGGTGTTTTGTGTCATTGGATGAACATTTAGGTCATTTTCGTCCTCCCTATGCTTATTCTTCTCCAATTGGGGTTTTTAACCAATCTTGTGCATTCAATAAGTTCATTTGTTTCATTGGATGAATAATTAGGTCATTTTCGTCCTCCCTAGTCTAATTCTTGTCAAATTAGGGCTTTTAACCAATCTTGTGCATGCAATAGGTGTGTTGGTCTCATTAGATGAAAATTTTGGTCATTTTCGTCCTCTCTAGGCTAATTCTTGTTCTATTAGGTGTTTTAAGCAATATTGTGCGTCAAATAGGTGTGTTTCTGTCGTTGGATGAACATTCAGGTTATTTTCGTCCTCCCTGGGCTTATTCTTGTCAAATTAGGGTTTTCAACCAATCTTGTGCATCCAATCAGTTCATTTGTGTCATTGGAAAAACATTTAGGTCATTTGCCCACTCCTTAGGCTTATTCTTGTCCAATTGGGGTTTTTAACCAATCTTGTACATCCAATACGTGTGTTTGGGTCATTGGATAAACATTTAGGTCATTTTCATCCTCCCTAGGCTAATTCTTGTCCAATTAAGGGTTTTAACCAATCTTGTGCATCCAATTAGTTCATTTGTGTCATTGGATGAATACTTTTGTTATTTCCTTCCTCCCTAAGCTTATTCTTGTCCAATTAGGGTTTTTAGTCAATCTTGTGCATCCAATAGGTGTGTTTGTGTCATTGGATGAACATTTAGGTCATTTTCGTCTTCCCTATGCTAATTCTTGTCCAATCAGGGTTTTTAACCAATATTGTGCATCAGATAGGTGTGTCTGTGTCATTGGATGAACATTTAGGTTATTTTCGTCCTCCCCAAGCTTATTCTTGTCCAATTAGGGTTTTTAACCAATCTTGTGCGTCCAATTAGTTCATTTGTGTCATTGAATGAACATATAGGTTATTTCGCCCTCCCTAGTCTAATTCTTGTCAAATTAGGGTTTTTAACCAATCTTGTGCATCCAATAGGTGTGTTTGTGTTATTGGATGAACATGTAGGTCATTTTCATCCGCCCAAGTCTAATTCTTGTCCAATTAGGGTTTTTAACCAATCTTGTGCATTCAATAATTTCGTTGGTGGAATTGGATGAACATTTAGGTCATTTTTTTCCTCCCTAGGCTAATTCTTTTTGAATTAGAGTTTTTAACCAATCTTTTGCATCCAATAGGTGTTTTTGTGACATAGGATAAACATTTAGGTCATTTTCGTCCTCCCTAGGCTTATTCTTGTCCAATTGGGGTTTTTAAGCAATCTTGTGCATCCAATAAGTTCTATTGTGTCATTCGATTAATATTTAGGTCATTTTCGTTCCCTCTAGTCAAACTCTTATCAAATTAGCGTTTTTAACCAATCTTGTGCATCCAATAGGTGTGTTTGTCTGATTAGATGAAAATTTTGCTCATTTTCGTCCTCCCTAGGCTAATTCTTGTCCAATTAGGTGTTTTAACCAATCTTGTGCATCAAATAGGTTGTTTGTGTCATTGGATGAACAGATAGGTTATTTTCGTCCTCCCTAGGCTTATTCTTGTGCAATTGGGGTTTTTAACCAATCTTGTGCGTCCAATTAGTTCATTTGTGTGATTGGAAGAACATTTAGGTCATTTACGCTCTCCCTAGGCTTTTTCTTTTCCAATTTGGGTTCTTATCCAATCTTGTATATCCAATAGGTGTGTTTGTGTCATTGGATGAACATTTAGGTCATTTTGGTACTCCCTAGGCTAATTCTTGTCCAATTAGGGTTTTTAACAAATCTTGTGCATCCAACAAATTCATTTTGTGTCATTGGATGAACATTTACGTCATTTTCGTCCTGCCTACCCTTAATCTTGTCCAGTTAGGGTTTTTAACCAATGTTGTTCATCCAGTAGGTGTGTTTGTGTTATTGGATAAATATTTGCGTCTTTTTCATCCTCCCTAGGCTTATTCTTGTCGAATTAGGGTTTTTAACCAATCTTGTGCATCCAATAGGTGTTTTGTGTCATTGGATGAACATTTAGGTCATTTTCACCTTCCCTAGGCTTATTCTTGTCCAATTAGGGTTTCTAATCAATCTTGTGCATCCAATAGGTGTGTTTGTGCCATTGGATGAACATTTAGGTAATTTTTGTCCTCCCTAGGCTTATTCTTTTCCAAATCGGGTTTTTAACCAATCTTGTGCATCCAATAGGTGTGTTTGTGTCATTGGATGAACATTTAGGTCATTTTCTTGTCCCAAGGCTAATTCTTGTCCAATAAAGGTCTATAACCAATCTTGTGCATCCAATAAGTTCGTTTGTGGAATTAGAGTTTCTTTCCTCCTTAGGTCGTTTCTTTCCTCCTTAGGCTAATTCTTTTTGAATTAGAGTTTTTAACCAATCTTGTGCATCCAATAGGTGTTTTTGTGACATAGGATAAACATTTAGGTCATTTTCGTCCTCCCTTGGGTTATTCTTGTCCAATTGGGGATTTTGACCAATCTTGTGCATCCAATAACTTCGTTTGTGTCATTGGATTAATATTTAGGTCATTTTCGTCCCATCTAGTCTAACTCTTGTCAAATTAGGGTTTTTAACCAATCTTGTGCATCCAATAGGCGTGTTTGTCTGATTTGATGAAAATTTTGGTCATTTTCGTCCTCCCTAGGCTAATTCTTGTCCAATTAGGTGTTTTAACCAATCTTGTGCATCAAATAGGTTGTTTGTGTCATTGGATGAACATTTAGGTTATTTTCGTCCTCCCTAGGCTTATTCTTGTGTAATTGGGGTTTTTATCCAATCTTGTGCGTCCAA
>JBBPBS010000330.1:3410413-3443099 GCA_037974835.1 Cicer judaicum
GGTTTCTAACCAATCTTGTGCATCCAATAGGTGTGTTTGTGTCATTGGATGAACATTTAGGTCATTTTCGTCCTCCCAAGGCTAATTCTTGTCCAATTAGGGTTTTTAACCAATCTTGTGCATCCAATAAGTTCGTTTGTGGATTTGGATGAACATTTAGGTCATTTTTTTCCTCCCTAGGCTAATTCTTTTTGAATTAGAGTTTTTAACCAATCTTGTGCATCCAATAGGTGTTTTTGTGATATAGGATAAACATTTAGGTCATTTTCGTCCTCCCTAGGCTTATTCTTGTCCAATTGGGGTTTTTAACCAATCTTGTGCATCCAATAAGTTCGTTTGTGTCATTGGATTAATATTTAGGTCATTTTCGTCCCCTCTAGTCTAACTTTTGTCAAATTAGGGTTTTTAACCAATCTTGTGCGTCCAATAGGTGTGTTTGTCTGATTAGATGAAAATTTTGGTCATTTTCGTCCTCCCTAGGCTAATTTTGTCCAATTAGGTGTTTTAACCAATCTTGTGCTTCAAATATGTTGTTTGTTTCATTGGACGAACATTTAGGTTATTTTCGTCCTCCCTAGGCTTATTCTTGTCCAATTAGGGTTTTTAACCAATCTTGTGAATCTGATCAGTTCATTTGTGTCATTGGAAAAACATTTAGGTCATTTGCCCACTCCTTAGGCTTATTCATGTCTAATTGCGGTTTTTAAACAATCTTGTACATCCAATAGGTTTGTTTGGGTCATTGGATAAAAATTTAGGTCATTTTCATCCTACCTAGGCTAATTCTTGTCCAATTAGGGTTTTTAACCAATCTTGTGCATGCAATTAGTTCATTTGTGTCATTGGATGAATATTTAGGTTATTTCCTTCCTCCCTATACTTAATCTTGTCCAATTAGGGTTTTTAACCAATCTTGTGCATCCAATAGGTGTGTTTGTGTCATTGGATGAACATTTAGGTCATTTTCGTCTTCCCTATGCTAATTCTTGTTCAATTAGGGTTTTTAACCAATCTTGTGCATCAGATAGGTGTGTTTGTGTCATTGGATGAACATTTAGGTGTGTTTGTGTCATTGGATGAACATTTAACCAATCTTGTGCGTCCAATTAGTTCATTTGTGTCATTGAATGAACATATAGGTTATTTCGCCCTCCCAAGTCTAATTCCTGTCAAATTAGGGTTTTTAACCAATCTTGTGCATTCAATAGGTGTGTTTATCTCATTAGCTGAAAATTTTGGTCATTTTGGTCCTCCCTAGGTTAATTCGTGTCCAATTAGGTGTTTTAACCAACTTTTGCATCTAATAGGTGTGTTTGTGTCATTGGATGAACATTTATGTTATTTTCGTCCTCCCTAGGCTTATTCTTGTCCAATTAAGGTTTTTAACCAATTTTGCGGATCCAATAAGTTTGTTTGTGTAATTGGAAGAACATTTAGGTCATTTGCCCCCTCCCTAGCCTTATTCTTGTCCAATTGCGGTTGTTAACCAATCTTGTGCATCCAAAAGGTGTGTTTGTGTCATTGGATGTACATTTAGGTCATTTTCTTCCTCCCTAAGCTTTTTCTTGTCCAATTAGGGTTTTTAACCAATCTTGTGCATCCAATAGGTGTGTTTGTCTCATTGGATGAACAATTAGGTTATTATCATCCACCCTACGCTTATTCTTGTCCAATTAGGCTTTTAACCAGTCTTGTGCATCAAATAGGTGTATTTGTGTCATTGGATGAACATTTAGGTCATTTTCCCGTCCCTAGTCATATTCTTGTCCAATTAGGGTTTCTAACCAATCTTGTGCATCCAATAGGTGTGTTGGTGTCATTGGATGAACATTGAGCAAGTTTTTGTCCTCCCTAGCCTTATTCTTTTCCAAATAGGGTTTTTAACCAATCTTGTGCATCCAATAGGTGTATTTGTGTTATTGGATGAACATTTAGGTCATTTTCATCCGCCCAAGGCTAATTCTTGTCCAATTAGGGTTTTTAACCAATCTTGTGCATTCAATAATTTCGTTTGTGGAATTGGATGAACATTTAGGTCATTTTTTTCCTCCCTGGGCTAATTCTTTTTGAATTAGAGTTTTTAACCAATCTTGTGCATCCAATAGGTGTTTTTGTGACATAGGATAAACATTTAGGTCATTTTCGTCCTCCCTAGGCTTATTCTTGTCCAATTGGGGGTTTTAACCTATCTTGTGCATCCAATAAATTCGTTTGTGTCATTGGATTAATGTTTAGGTCATTTTCGTTCCCTCTAGTCAAACTCTTGTCAAATTAGTGTTTTTAACCAATCTTGTGCATCCAATAAATTCTTTTTGTGTCATTGGATGAACATTTACGTCAATTTCGTCCTCCTTACCCTTAATCTTGTCCAGTTAGAGTTTTTAACCAATGTTGTTCATCCAATAGGTGTGTTTGTGTTATTGGATAAATATTTGGGTCATTTTCATCCTCCCTAGGCTTATTCTTGTCGAATTAGGGTTTTTAACCAATCTTGTGCATTTAATTAGTTCATTTGTCATTGGATGAATATTTAGGTTATTTTCTTCCTCCCTTGGCTTAATCTTGTCCAATTAGGGTTTTTAAACAATCTTGTGCATCCAATACGTGTGTTTGTGTCGTTGGATGAACATTTAGGTCATTTTCGTCCTCCCCAAGCTTATTCTTGTCCAATAATGCTTTTTAACCAATTTGGTGCGCCCAATTAGTTCATTCGTGTCATTGAATGAACATATAGGTTATTTTTGCCCTCCCTAGTCTAAATCTTGTCAAATTAGGGATTTTAACCAATCTTGTGCATTCCATAGGTGTGTTTGTCTCATTAGATGAGAATGTTGGTCATTTTGGTCTTCCCTATGTTAATTCGTGTTCAAGTAGGTGTTTTAACCAATCTTGTGCATCAAATAGGAGTGTTTGTGTCATTGGATGAACATTTAGGTTATTTTCTTCCTCCCTAGGCTTATTCTTGTCCAATTAGGGTTTTTAACCAATTTAGCGGATCCAATAAGTTCGTTTGTGTAATTGGAAGAACATTTAGGTTATTTGCCCCCTCCCTAGCCTTATTCTAGTCCAATCGAGGTTTTTAACCAATCTTGTGCATCCAAAAGGTGCGTTTGTATCATTGGATGTGCATTTAGGTCATTTTCTTCCTCCCTAAGCTTATTCTTGTCCAATTAGGGTTTTTAACCAATCTTGTGCATCCAATAGTTGTTTTTGTGTCATTGGATGAACAATTAGGTTATTATCATCCACCATACGCTTATTCTTGTCCAATTAGGCTTTGAACCAATCTTGTGCATCAAATAGGTGTGTTTGTGTCATTGGATGAACATCTAGGTCATTTTCACCTTCCCTAGGCTTATTCTTGTCCAATTAGGGTTTCTAACCAATCTTGTGCATCGGATAGGTGTGTTTGTGTCATTGGATTAACATTTAGGTCATTTTCACCTTCCCTAGGCTTAATCTTGTCCAATTAGGGTTTTTAACCAATCTTGTGCATCCAATAGATGTGTTTGTGTCTTTGGATGAACATTTAGGTCATTTTCCTCCTCCCCAAGCTTATTCTTGTCCAATTAGGGTTTTTAACCAATCTAATGCGTCCAATTAGTTCATTTGTGACACTGAATGAACATATAGGTTATTTTCGCCCTCCCCAGTCTAATTCTTGTCAAATTAGGGTTTTTAACCAATCTTGTGCATTCAATAGGTGTGTTTGTCTCATTAGATGAAAATTTTGGTCATTTTGGTCCTCCCTATGTTAATTCGTGTCCAATTAGGTGTTTCAACGAATCTTGTGCATCAAATAGGTGTGTTTGTGTCATTGGATGAACGTTTAGGTTATTTTCGTCCTCCCTAGGCTTATTCTTGTCCAATTAGGGTTTTTAACCAATTTTGTAGATCCAATAAGTTTGTTGGTGTAATTGGAAGAACATTTAGGTTATTTGCCCCCTCACTAGCCTTATTCTTGTCCAATCGAGGTTTTTAACCAATCTTGTGCATCCAAAAGGTGTGTTTGAGTCATTGGATGTACATTTAGGTTATTTTCTTCCTCCCTAAGCTTATTCTTGTCCAATTAGGGTTTTTAACCAATCTTGTGCATCCAATAGGTGTGTTTGTGTTATTGGATGAACATTTAGGTTATTATCATCCACCCTACGCTTATTCTTGTGGAATTAGGCTTTTAACCAATCTTGTGCATCAAATAGGTGTGTTTGTGTCATTGGATGAATATTTAGGTCATTTTTACCTTCGCTAGGTTTATTCTTGTCCAATTAAGGTTTCTAACCAATCTTGTGCATCCAATAGGTGTGTTTGTGTCATTGGATGAACATTTAGGTCATTTTCGTCCTCCCAAGGCTAATTCTTGTCCAATTAGGGTTTTTAACCAATCTTGTGCATCCAATAAGTTCGTTTGTGGATTTGGATGAACATTTAGGTCATTTTTTTCCTCCCTAGGCTAATTCTTTTTGAATTAGAGTTTTTAACCAATCTTGTGCATCCAATAGGTGTTTTTGTGATATAGGATAAACATTTAGGTCATTTTCGTCCTCCCTAGGCTTATTCTTGTCCAATTGGGGTTTTTAACCAATCTTGTGCATCCAATAAGTTCGTTTGTGTCATTGGATTAATATTTAGGTCATTTTCGTCCCCTCTAGTCTAACTTTTGTCAAATTAGGGTTTTTAACCAATCTTGTGCGTCCAATAGGTGTGTTTGTCTGATTAGATGAAAATTTTGGTCATTTTCGTCCTCCCTAGGCTAATTTTGTCCAATTAGGTGTTTTAACCAATCTTGTGCTTCAAATATGTTGTTTGTTTCATTGGACGAACATTTAGGTTATTTTCGTCCTCCCTAGGCTTATTCTTGTCCAATTAGGGTTTTTAACCAATCTTGTGAATCTGATCAGTTCATTTGTGTCATTGGAAAAACATTTAGGTCATTTGCCCACTCCTTAGGCTTATTCATGTCTAATTGCGGTTTTTAAACAATCTTGTACATCCAATAGGTTTGTTTGGGTCATTGGATAAAAATTTAGGTCATTTTCATCCTACCTAGGCTAATTCTTGTCCAATTAGGGTTTTTAACCAATCTTGTGCATGCAATTAGTTCATTTGTGTCATTGGATGAATATTTAGGTTATTTCCTTCCTCCCTATACTTAATCTTGTCCAATTAGGGTTTTTAACCAATCTTGTGCATCCAATAGGTGTGTTTGTGTCATTGGATGAACATTTAGGTCATTTTCGTCTTCCCTATGCTAATTCTTGTTCAATTAGGGTTTTTAACCAATCTTGTGCATCAGATAGGTGTGTTTGTGTCATTGGATGAACATTTAGGTGTGTTTGTGTCATTGGATGAACATTTAACCAATCTTGTGCGTCCAATTAGTTCATTTGTGTCATTGAATGAACATATAGGTTATTTCGCCCTCCCAAGTCTAATTCCTGTCAAATTAGGGTTTTTAACCAATCTTGTGCATTCAATAGGTGTGTTTATCTCATTAGCTGAAAATTTTGGTCATTTTGGTCCTCCCTAGGTTAATTCGTGTCCAATTAGGTGTTTTAACCAACTTTTGCATCTAATAGGTGTGTTTGTGTCATTGGATGAACATTTATGTTATTTTCGTCCTCCCTAGGCTTATTCTTGTCCAATTAAGGTTTTTAACCAATTTTGCGGATCCAATAAGTTTGTTTGTGTAATTGGAAGAACATTTAGGTCATTTGCCCCCTCCCTAGCCTTATTCTTGTCCAATTGCGGTTGTTAACCAATCTTGTGCATCCAAAAGGTGTGTTTGTGTCATTGGATGTACATTTAGGTCATTTTCTTCCTCCCTAAGCTTTTTCTTGTCCAATTAGGGTTTTTAACCAATCTTGTGCATCCAATAGGTGTGTTTGTCTCATTGGATGAACAATTAGGTTATTATCATCCACCCTACGCTTATTCTTGTCCAATTAGGCTTTTAACCAGTCTTGTGCATCAAATAGGTGTATTTGTGTCATTGGATGAACATTTAGGTCATTTTCCCGTCCCTAGTCATATTCTTGTCCAATTAGGGTTTCTAACCAATCTTGTGCATCCAATAGGTGTGTTGGTGTCATTGGATGAACATTGAGCAAGTTTTTGTCCTCCCTAGCCTTATTCTTTTCCAAATAGGGTTTTTAACCAATCTTGTGCATCCAATAGGTGTATTTGTGTTATTGGATGAACATTTAGGTCATTTTCATCCGCCCAAGGCTAATTCTTGTCCAATTAGGGTTTTTAACCAATCTTGTGCATTCAATAATTTCGTTTGTGGAATTGGATGAACATTTAGGTCATTTTTTTCCTCCCTAGGCTAATTCTTTTTGAATTAGAGTTTTTAACCAATCTTGTGCATCTAATAGGTGTTTTTGTGACATAGGATAAACATTTAGGTCATTTTCGTCCTCCCTAGGCTTATTCTTGTCCAATTGGGGTTTTTAACCAATCTTATGCATCCAATAAGTTCGTTTGTGTCATTGGATTAATATTTAGGTCATTCTCGTTCCCTCTAGTCAAACTCTTGTCAAATTAGTGTTTTTAACCAATCTTGTGCATCCAATAGGTGTGTTTGTCTGATTAGATGAAAATTTTGGTCATTTTCGTCCTCCCTAGGCTAATTCTTGTCCAATTAGGTGTTTTAACCAATCTTGTGCATCAAATAGGTTGTTTGTGTCATTGGATGAACAGTTAGGTTATTTTCATCCTCCCTAGGCTTATTCTTGTGCAATTGGGGTTTTTAACCAATCTTGTGCGTCCAATTAGTTCATTTGTGTCATTGGAAGAACATTTAGGTCATTTACGCCCTCCCTAGGCTTTTTCTTTTCCAATTAGGGTTCTTATCCAATCTTGTGTATCCAATAGGTGTGTTTGTGTCACTGGATGAACATTTAGGTCATTTTGGTACTCCCTAGGCTAATTCTTGTCCAATTAGGGTTTTTAACAAATCTTGTGCATCCAATAAATTCATTTTGTGTCATTGGATGAACATTTACGTCATTTTCGTCCTGCCTACCCTTAATCTTGTCCAGTTAGGGTTTTTAACCAATGTTGTTCATCCAGTAGGTGTGTTTGTGTTATTGGATAAATATTTGCGTCATTTTCATCCTCTCTAGGCTTATTCTTGTCGAATTAGGGTTTTTAACCAATCTTGTGCATCCAATTGGTGTTTTGTGTCATTGGAAGAACATTTAGGTCATTTTCGTCCTCCCTAGGCTAATTCTTGTCCAATTAGGGTTTTTAACCAATCTTGTGCATCGAATAAATTCTGCTTGTGTCATTGGATGAACAATTAGGTTATTATCATCCACCCTACGCTTATTCTTGTCCAATTAGGCTTTTAACCAATCTTGTGCATCAAATAGGTGTGTTTGTGTCATTGGATGAACATTTAGATCATTTTCACCTTACCCAGGCTTATTCTTGTCCAATTAGGGTTTTTAACCAATCTTGTGCATCCAATAGGTGTTTTGTGTCATTGGATGAAGTTTTAGGTCATTTTCGTCCTCCCTAGGCTTATTCTTCTCCAATTGGGGTTTTTAACCAATCTTGTGCATTAAATAAGTTCGTTTGTTTCATTGGATGAGTAATTAGGTTATTTTCGTCCTCCCTAGTCTAATTCTTGTCAAATTAGGGTTTTTAATCAATCTTGTAAATCCAATAGGTGTGTTGGTCTCATTAGATGAAAATATTGGTCATTTTCGTCCTCTCTAGGCTAATTCTTGTTCAATTAGGTGTTTTAAGTAATATTGTGCGTCAAATAGGTGCGTTTCTGTCATTGGATGAACATTCAGGTTATTTTCGTCCTCCCTAGGCTTATTCTTGTCCAATTAGGGTTTTTAACCAATCTTGTGCATCCAATCAGTTCATTTGTGTCATTGGAAAAACATTTAGGTCATTTGCCTACTCCTTAGACTTATTCATGTCCAATTAGGGTTTTTTATCAATTTTGTACATCCAATAGGTGTGTTTGGGTCATTGGATAAACATTTAGGTCATTTTCATCCTCCCTAGGCTAATTCTTGTCCAATTAGGGTTTTTAACCAAACTTGTGCATCCAATTAGTTCATTTGTGTCATTGGATGAACATTTAGGTCATTTTCCTCCTCCCTAGGCTTATTCTTGTCCAATTACGGTTTTTAATCAATCTTGTGCATTAAATAAGTTCGTTTGTTTCATTGGATGAATAATTAGGTCATTTTCGTCCTCCCTAGCCTAATTCTTGTCAAATTAGGGTTTTTAACCAATCTTGTGCATCCAATAGGTGTGTTGGTCTCATTAGTTGAAAATTTTGGTCATTTTCGTCCTCTCTAAGCTAATTCTTGTTCAATTAGGTGTTTTAAGCAATATTGTGCGTCAAATAGGTGTGTTTCTGTCGTTGGATGAACATTCAGGTTATTTTCGTCCTCCCTAGGCTTATTCTTGTCCAATTAGGGTTTTTAACCAATCTTGTGAATCCAATCAGTTCATTTGTGTCATTGGAAAAACATTTAGGTCATTTGCCCACTCCTTAGGCTTATTCATGTCTAATTGGGGTTTTTAAACAATCTTGTACATCCAATAGGTTTGTTTGGGTCATTGGATAAACATTTAGGTCATTTTCATCCTACCTAGGCTAATTCTTGTCCAATTAGGGTTTTTAACCAATCTTGTGCATGCAATTAGTTCATTTGTGTCATTGGATGAATATTTAGGTTATTTCCTTCCTCCCTAGGCTTAATCTTGTCCAAATAGGGTTTTTAACCAATCTTGTGCATCCAATAGGTGTGTTTGTGTCATTCGATGAACATTTAGGTCATTTTCGTCTTCCCTATGCTAATTCTTGTCCAATTAGGGTTTTTGACCAATCTTGTGCATCAGATAGGTGTGTTTGTGTCATTGGATGAATATTTAGGTTATTTTCGTCCTCCCCATGCTTATTCTTGTCCAATTACGGTTTTTAACCAATCTTGTGCATCCAATTAGTTCATTTGTGTCATTGAATGAACATATAGGTTATTTCGCCCTCCCTAGTCTAATTCCTGTCAAATTAGGGTTTTTAACCAATCTTGTGCATTCAATAGGTGTGTTTATCTCATTAGATGAAAATTTTGGTCATTTTGGTCCTCCCTAGGTTAATTCGTGTCCAATTAGGTGTTTTAACCAACTTGTGCATCTAATAGGTGTGTTTGTGTCATTGGATGAACCTTTATGTTATTTTCGTCCTCCCTAGGCTTATTCTTGTCCAATTAAGGTCTTTAACCAATTTTGCGGATCCAATAAGTTTATTTGTGTAATTGGCAGAACATTTAGGTCATTTGCCCCCTCCCTAGCCTTATTCTTGTCCAATCGCGGTTGTTAACCAATCTTGTTCATCCAAAAGGTGTGTCTGTGTCATTGGATGTACATTTAGGTCATTTTCTTCCTCCCTAAGCTTATTCTTGTCCAATTAGGGTTTTTAACCAATCTTGTGTATCCAATAGGTGTGTTTGTCTCATTGGATGAACAATTAGGTTATTATCATCCACCCTACGCTTATTCTTGTCCAATTAGGCTTTTAACCAGTCTTGTGCATCAAATAGGTGTATTTGTGTCATTGGATGAACATTTAGGTCATTTTCACCTTCCCTAGTCATATTCTTGTCCAATTAGGGTTTCTAACCAATCTTGTGCATCCAATAGGTGTGTTGGTGTCATTGGATGAACATTTAGCAAATTTTTGTCCTCCCTAGCCTTATTCTTTTCCAAATAGGGTTTTTAACCAATCTTGTGCATCCAATAGGTGTGTTTGTGTTATTGGATGAACATTTAGGTCATTTTCATCCGCCCAAGGCTAATTCTTGTCCAATTAGGGTTTTTAACCAATCTTGGGCATTCAATAATTTCGTTTGTGGAATTGGATGAACATTTACGTCATTTTTTTCCTCCCTAGGCTAATTCTTTTTGAATTAGAGTTTTTAACCAATCTTGTGCATCCAATAGGTGTTTTTGTGACATAGGATAAACATTTAGGTCATTTTCGTCCTCCCTAGGCTTATTCTTGTCCAATTGGGGTTTTTAACCAATCTTGTACATCCAATAAGTTCGTTTGTGTCATTGGATTAATATTTAGGTTATTTTCGTTCCCTCTAGTCAAACTCTTGTCAAAGTAGTGTTTTTAACCAATCTTGTGCATCCAATAGGTGTGTTTGTCTGATTAGATGAAAATTTTGGTCATTTTCGTCCTCCCTAGGCTAATTCTTGTCCAATTAGGTGTTTTAACCAATCTTGTGCATCAAATAGGTTGTTTGTGTCATTGGATGAACAGTTAGGTTATTTTCATCCTCCCTAGGCTTATTCTTGTGCAATTGGGGTTTTTAACCAATCTTGTGCGTCCAATTAGTTCATTTGTGTCATTGGAAGAACATTTAGGTCATTTACGCCCTCCCTAGGCTTTTTCTTTTCCAATTAGGGTTCTTATCCAATCTTGTGTATCCAATAGGTGTGTTTGTGTCATTGGATGAACATTTAGGTCATTTTGGTACTCCCTAGGCTAATTCTTGTCCAATTAGGGTTTTTAACAAATCTTGTGCATCCAATAAATTGATTTTGTGTCATTGGATGAACATTTACGTCATTTTCGTCCTGCCTACCCTTAATCTTGTCCAGTTAGGGTTTTTAACCAATGATGTTCATCCAGTAGGTGTGTTTGTGTTATTGGATAAATATTTGCGTCATTTTCATCCTCCCTAGGCTTATTCTTGTCGAATTAGGGTTTTTAACCAATCTTGTGCATCCAATTGGTGTTTTGTGTCATTGGAAGAACATTTAGGTCATTTTCGTCCTCCCTAGGCTAATTCTTGTCCAATTAGGGTTTTTAACCAATCTTGTGCATCGAATAAATTCTTCTTGTGTCATTGGATGAACAATTAGGTTATTATCATCCACCCTACGCTTATTCTTGTCCAATTAGGCTTTTAACCAATCTTGTGCATCAAATAGGTGTGTTTGTGTCATTGGATGAACATTTAGATCATTTTCACCTTCCCTAGGCTTATTCTTGTCCAATTAGGGTTTTTAACCAATCTTGTGCATCCAATAGGTGTTTTGTGTCATTGGATGAACATTTAGGTCATTTTCGTCCTCCCTAGGCTTATTCTTCTCCAATTGGGGTTTTTAACCAATCTTGTGCATTCAATAAGTTCGTTTGTTTCATTGGATGAGTAATTAGGTCATTTTCGTCCTCCCTAGTCTAATTCTTGTCAAACTAGGGTTTTTAATCAATCTTGTGAATCCAATCAGTTCATTTGTGTCATTGGAAAAACATTTGTGTCATTTGCCCACTCCTTAGGCTTATTCATGTCTAATTGGGGTTTTTAACCAATCTTGTACATCCAATAGGTTTGTTTGGGTCATTGGATAAACATTTAGGTCATTTTCATCCTACCTAGGCTAATTCTTGTCCAATTAAGGTTTTTAACCAATCTTGTGCATGCAATTAGTTCATTTGTGTCATTGGATGAATATTTAGGTTATTTCCTTCCTCCCTAGGCTTAATCTTGTCCAATTAGGGTTTTTAACCAATCTTGTGCATCCAATAGGTGTGTTTGTGTCATTGGATGAACATTTAGGTCATTTTCGTCTTCCCTATGCTAATTCTTGTCCAATTAGGGTTTTTAACCAATCTTGTGCATCAGATAGGTGTGTTTGTGTCATTGGATGAACATTTAGGTTATTTTCGTCCTCCCCAAGCTTATTCTTGTCCAATAACGGTTTTTAACCAATCTTGTGCGTCCAATAAGTTCGTTTGTGTCATTGAATTAATATTTAGGTCATTTTCGTCCTCCCTAGTCTAATTCTTGTCCAATTAAGGTTTTTAACCAATCTTGTGGATCCAATGGGTGTGTTTGTCACATTAGATAAAAGTTTTGGGTATTTTCGTCCTCCCTAGGTTATTTCTTGTCCGATTAAAGTTTTTAACCAATCTTCTGAATCAAATTGGTGTGTTTGTGTCATTGGATGAAAATTTAGGTCATTTTCTTCCTCCCTAGGCTTATTCTTGTCCAATTACGATTTTTAACCAATCTTGAGCATCCAATAAGTTCATTTGTGTCGTTGGATGAACATTTAGGTCATTTTCGTCCTCCCTACCCGTAATCTTGTCCAATTAGGGTTGTTAACCAATCATGTGCATCCAATAGGCGTTTTTGTGTCATTGAATAAACATTAACGTCATTTTCGTCCTCCCTAGGCTTATTCCTTTCCAATTAGGGTTTTTAGCCAATCTTGTGCATCCAATAGGTGTGTTTGTGTCACTGGATGAACATTTTGGTCTTTTCCAATTAAGGTTTTTAACCAATCTTCTGAATCAAATTGGTGTGTTTGTGTCATTGGATGAACATTTAGGTTATTTTCTACCTCCCTAGGCTTATTCTTGTCCAATTAGGGTTTTTAACAATTCTTGTGCGTCCCAGAGGTGTGTTTTTGTCATTTGAGGAAAATTTTGGTGATTTTCGTCCTCCATAGGCTTATTCTTGTCCAATTTGGGTTTTTAACCAATCTTGTGCATCCAGTAGGTGTGTTTGTGTCATTGGATGAACATCTAGGCTATTTCCATCCATCCGACGCTTATTCTTGTCCAATTAGCCTTTTAACCAACCTTGTGCGTCAAATAGTTGTGTTTGTGTCATTGGATGAACATTTAGGTCATTTTCACCTTCCCTAGGCTTATTCTTGTCCAATTAGGGTTTCTAGCCAATCTTGTGCATCCAATAGGTGTGTTTGTGTCATTGGATGAACATTTAGGTAAATTTTGCCCTCCCTAGGCTAATTCCTATCCAATTAGGGTTTTTATCCAATCTTGTGCATCCATTAGGTGTGTAGGTGTCATTGGATGAACATTTAGGTTACTTTCTTTCTCCCTAGGCTTATTCTTTTCGAATAAGGGTGGTTAACTAATCTTGTGCATCCAATAGTTGTTATTGTTTCATTGGATGAACATTTATGTCATTTTCGTCCTCCTTAGGCTTATTCTTGTCCAATTAGGGTTTTTATCCAATCTTGTGCATCCAATAAGTTCGTTTGTGTCATTGAATTAATATTTAGGTCATTTTCGTCCTCCCTAGTCTAATTCTTGTCCAATTAAGGTTTTTAACCAATCTTGTGGATCCAATGGGTGTGTTTGTCACATTAGATAAAAGTTTTGGGTATTTTCGTCCTCCTTAGGTTATTTCTTGTCCAATTAAGGTTTTTAACCAATCTTCTGAATCAAATTGGTGTGTTTGTGTCATTGGATGAACATTTAGGTTATTTTCTACCTCCTTAGGCTTATTCTTGTCCAATTAGGGTTTTTAACAATTGTTGTGCATCAAAGAGGTGTGTTTTTGTCAAGTAAGGAACATTTAGCTGATTTTCGTCCTCCATAGGCTTATTCTTGTCCAATTAGGGTTTTTAACCAATCTTGTGCATCCAATAGGTGTGTTTGTGTCATTGGATGAACAATTAGGTTATTTTCATCCACCCTACGCTTATTCTTGTCCCTAGGCTATTTCCATCCACCAGACGCTTATTCTTGTCCCTAAGCTAATTCCTATCCAATTAGGGTTTTTATCCAATCTTGTGCATCCATTAGGTGTGTAGGTGTCATTGGATGAACATTTAGGTTACTTTCTTTCTCCCTAGGCTTATTCTTGTCGAATAAGGGTGGTTAACCAATCTTGTGCATCCAATAGTTGTTATTGTGTCATTGGATGAACATTTATGTCATTTTCATCCTCCCTAGGCTTATTCTTGTCCAATTAGGGTTTTTATCCAATCTTCTGCATCCAATAAGTTCATTTGTCTCATTGGATGAATATTTAGGTCATTTTCGTACTCCCCTGTCTAATTCTTGTCCAATTAGGGTTTTTAACTAGTCTTGTGAATCATATAGGTGTGTTTGTGTCATTGGATGAACATTTAGGCTATTTTCTTCCTCCCTAGGCTTATTCTTGTCCAATTACGGTTTTTAACCAATCTTGAGCATCCAATAAGTTCGTTTGTGTCGTTGGATGATCATTTAGGTCATTTTCGTCCTCCCTACCCGTAATCTTGTCCAATTAGGGTTGTTACCCAATCTTGTGCATCCAATAGGTGTGTTTGTGTCATTGAATAAACATTAACGTCATTTTCGTCCTCCCTAGGCTTATTCTTGTCCAATTAGGGTTTTTAGCCAATCTTATGCATCCAATAGGTGTGTTTGTGCCATTGGATGAACATTTTGGTCTTTTTCGTCCTCCCTAGGCTAATTCATGTCTAATTAGGGTTTTTAACCAATATTGTGAATCCAATACGTGTGTTTGTGTTATTTGATGATCATTTCAGTTATTTCCTTCCTCCTTGGGCTTATTCTTGTCGAATTAGGGTGTTTAACCAATATTGTGCATCCAATAGGTCTTTTTGTATCATTGGATGAACATTTAGGTAATTTTTGTCCTCGCTAGGTTTATTCTTGTCCAATTAGGGTTTTTAACCAATCTTGTGCATCGAATAAGTTCGTTTGTGTCATTGAATTAATATTTAGGTCGTTTTCGTACTCCCTAGTCTAATTCTTGTCCAATTAGGGTTTTTAACCAATCTTGTGGATCCAATGGGTGTGTTTGTCACATTAGATAAAACTTTTGGGTATTTTCGTCCTCCCTAGACTATTTCTTGTCCAATTAGGGTTTTTAACCAATCTTCTGAATCAAATTGGTGGGTTTGTGTCATTGGATGAACATTTAGGTTATTTTCTACCTCCCTAGGCTTATTCTTGTCCAATTAGGGTTTTTAACAATTCTTATGCATCAAAATTTGAGGAACATTTAGGTGATTTTCGTCCTCCATAGGCTAATTCTTGTCCAATTAGGGATTTTAACCAATCTTGTGCATCAAATAGGTGTGTTTGTGTGATTGGATGAAAATTTAGGTTATTTTCGTCCTCCCCAGGCTTATTCTTGTCCAATTAGGGTTTTTAACCAATATAGTGCATCCAATAGGTGTGTTTGTGTCATTGGAAGAACAATTAGGTTATTTTCGTCCTCCCCAAGCTTATTCTTGTCCAATTAGGGTTTTTAACCAATCTTGTGCGTCCAATATGTTCATTTGTGTTATTGGATGAACATATAGGTTATTTTTGACCTCCCTAGGCTTATTCTTGTCCAATAAGTGTTTTTAACCAATCTTGCGCATCCAATAAGTTCTTTTGTGACATTGGATGAATATTTAGGTTATTTTCTTCCTCCCTAGGCTTATTCTTGTCGAATTAGGGTTTTTAACCAATCTTGTGGATACAATGAGTTCGTTTGTGTCATTCGATGAATATTTAGGTCATTTTCTTCCTGACTAGTTTAATTCTTGTCCAATTTTGGGTTATTAACCAATCTTGTGCATCCAATAGGTGTGTTTGTCTCATTAGATGAAAATTTGGGTCATTTTCGTCCTCCCTAGGCTGATTCTTGTCCAATTATGGTTTTTAACCAATATACTGCATCAAATAGGTTTGTTTGTCTAATTGGATGAACATTTAGGTTATTTTCATCCACCATACGCTTATTATAGTCCGATTAGGCTTTTTAACCAGTCTTGTGTATCAAATAGGTGTGTTTGTGTCATTGGATGAACATTTAGGTCATTTTCACCTTCTCTAGAATTATTCTTTTCCAATTAGGGTTTTTAACCAATCTTGTGCATCCAATAGGTGTGCTTGGGTCATTGGATGAACATTTAGGTCATTTTTGTCCTCCATAGGCTAATTCTTCTCCAATTAGGATGTTTAACCAATCTTGTGCATCAAATAGGTGTGTTTGTGTCAATGGATCAACATTTAGGTCATTTTCGTCCTCCCTAGGCTTATTCTTGTCCAATTCGGGTTTTTATCCAATCTTGTGCATCCAACAAGTTTGTTTGTGTCGTTGCATAAACATTTACGTCATTTTCGTCCTCCTTACCGTCATCTTGTCCAATTAAGGTTTTTAACCAATCTTGTGCATGCAATAGGTGTGTTTGTGTCATTGGATGATCCTTTAGGTCATTTTCTTTCTCCCTAGGCTTATTCTTGTCGAATTTGGCTTTTAACCAATCATGTGCATCCAATAGGTGTTTTTGTGTCATTTGAGGAACATTTAGGTCATTTTCGTTCTCCCTAGCCATATTCCTTTCAAATTATGGTTTTTAACCAATCTTGTGCATTCAATAAGTGTGTTTGTATCATTAGATGAAAAGTTTGGTCATTTTCGTCCTCCCTAGGCTAACTCTTGTCCAATTAGGGTTTTTAACCAATCTTGTGCATCAAATAGGCTTGTTTTTGTCGTTGGATGAATATTTAGGTTATTTTTGTCCTCCATAGGCTTATTCTTCTCCAATTAGGGTTCTTAACCAATCATGTGCATCAAATTAGTTCATTTGTGTCAATGGATAAACATTTAGGTCATTGTCGCCCTCCCTAGGCTTATTCTTTTCCAATTAGGGATTTTAACAAATCTTGTGCATCCAATAAGTTCGTTTGTGTCATTGGACGAATATTTAGGTTATTTTCTTCGTCCCGAGGCTGATTCTTGTCGAATTAGGGTTTTTAACCAATCTTGTGCATCAAATAGATGTACATTTAGGTCATTTTCGTCCTCCCTAGGCTAATTATTGTCCAATTGGGGTTTTTAACCAATCTTGTGGATCCAATAAGTTCGTTTCTGTCATTGGATTAATATTTAGGTCATTTTCGTCCCCTCTAGTCTAATTCTTGTCAAATTAGGGTTTATAACCAATCTTATGCATCCAATAGGTGTGTTTGTCTGATTAAATGAAAATTTTGGTCATTTTCGTGCTCCCTAGGCTTAATTCTTGTCCAATTAGGTGTTTTAAGCAATATTGTGCATCAAATAGATGTGTTTCTGTCATTAGATGAACATTCTAGTTATTTTCGTCCAATTAGGGTTATTTTTGTCCTCCCTAGGCTTATTTTTGTCCAATTAGGGTTTTTAACCAATCCTGTGCAGCCAATCAGTTCATTTGTGTCATTTGAAAAACATTTAGGTCATTTGCCCACTACCTAGGCTTATTCATGTCCAATTGGGGTTTTTAAGCAATCTTGTGCATCCAATATGTGTGTTTGGGTCATTGGATAAACATTTAGATCATTTTCATCCTCCCTAGGCTAATTCTTGTCCAATTATGGTTTTTAACCAATGTTGTGCATCCAATTAGTTCATTTGTGTCATTGGGTGAATATTTAGGTTATTTTCTTCCTCCCTAGGCTTAATCTTGTCCAATTAGGGTTTTTAACCAATCTTGTGCATCCAATAGGTGTTTTTGTGTCATTAGATGAACATTTAGGTCATTTTCGTCTTCCCTATGCTAATTCTTGTCCAATTAGGGTTTTTAACCAATCTTGTGCATCAGATAGGTCTGTTTGTGTCATTGGATGAACATTTAGGTTATTTTCGTCCTCCCAAACCTTATTCTTGTCCAATTAGGGTTTTTAACCAATCTTGTGCGTCCAATTAGTTCATTTGTGTCATTGAATGAACATATAGGTTATTTTCGCCCTCCCTAGACTAATTCTTGTCAAATTAGGGTTTTTAACAAATCTTGTGCATTCAATAGGTGTGTTTGTCTCATAAGATGAAAATTTTGGTCAATTTGGTCCTCCCTAGGTTAATTTGTGTCCAATTAGGTGTTTTAATCAACTTGTGCATCAAATAGGTGTGTTTGTGACATTGGATGAACATTTACGTTATTTTCGTCCTCCCAAGGGTTATTCTGGTCCAATTAGGGTTTTTAACCAATTTTGTGTCATTTGAGGAACCTTTAAGTCATTTTCGTCCTACCTAGCCATATTCCTTTCAAATTATGGTTTTTAACCAATCTTGGGCATCCAATAAGTGTGTTTGTCTCGTTAGATGAAAAGTTTGGTCATTTTCCTCCTCCCTACGCTAACTCTTGTCCAGTTAGGGTGTTTAACCAATCTTGTGCATCAAATAGGCTTGTTTTAGTCGTTGGATGAACATTTAGGTTATTTTCGTCCTCCTTAGGCTTATTCTTCTCCAATTAGGGTTCTTAACCAATCATGTGCATCCAATTAGTTCATTTGTGTCATTGGATGAACATTTAGGTCATTGTCGCCCTCCCTAGGCTTATTCATGTCCAATTAGGGTTTTTAACAAATCTTGTGCATCTAATAAGTTCGTTTGTGTCACTGCACGAATATTTAGTTTATTTTCTTCGTCCCGAGTCTGATTCTTGTCGAATTAGGGTTTTTAACCAATCTTGTGCATCAAATATGTATTTTCTTCGTCCCGAGGCTTATTCTTGTCCAATTAGGGTTTTTAACCAATTTTGCGTGTCCAATAAGTTCGTTTGAGTCATTGGATGAATAATGAGATCATTTTCGTCCTCCCTAGTCTAATTCCCGTCAAGTTAGGGTTTTTAACCAATCTTGTGCATTCAATAGGTGTGTTTGTTTCATTAGATGAAAATTTTGGTCATTTTGGTCCTCCCTGGGTTAATTCGTGTCTAATTACGTGTTTTAACCAATCTTGTGCATCAAATAGGTGTGTTTGTCTCATTGGATGAACGTTTAGGTCATTTTCACCTTCCCTAGGCTTATTCTTATCCAATTAGGGTTTCTAACCAATCTTGTGCATCCAATAGGTGTGTATGTGTCATTGGATGAACATTTAGTTTATTTTCTTTCTCCCTAGGCATATTCTTGTCGAATTAGGGTTTTTAACCAATCTTGTGCATCAAATAGGTGTTTTTGTGCCGTTGGATGTACATTTAGGTCATTTTCATCCTCCCTAGGCTTATTCTTGTCCAATTACGGTTTTTAACTAATTTTGCGGATCCAATAAGTTCGTTTGTGTCAATGGATGAATAATTAGGTCATTTTCGTCCTCCCTAGTCTAATTCCTGTCAAATTAGGGTTTTTAACCAATCTTGTGCATTCAATAGGTGTGTTTGTCACATTAGATGAAAAGTTTGGTGATTTTGGTGCTCCCTAAGTTAATTCGTGTCCAATTAGGTGTTTTAACCGATCCTGTGTATCAAATAGGTGTGTTTGTGTCATTGGATGAACATTTAGGTTATTTTCGTCCTCCCTAGGCTTATTCTTGTCCAATTAGGGTTTTTAACCAATCTTGTGCATCCAATTAGTTCATTTGTGTAATTGGTAGAACATTTAGGTCATTTGCCCCCTCCCTAGCCTTATTCTTGTCCAATCGAGGTTTTTAACCAATCTTGTGCATCCAATAGGTGTGTTTGTGTCATTGGATGTACATTTAGGTCATTTTCGTCCTCCCTAGGCTTATTCGGGTCCATTTAGGGTTTTTAACCAATCTTGTGCATCCGATAGGTGTGTTTGATTCGTTAGATGAATAATTAGGTAATTTTCATCCACCCTACGCTTATTCTTGTCCAATTAGGCTTTTAACAAATCTTGTGCATCAAATAGATGTGTTTGTGTCATTGGATGAACATTTAGGTCATTTTCACCTTCCCTATGCTTATTCTTTTCCAATTAGGGTTTCTAACCAATCTTGTGCATCGAGTAGGTGTGCTTGTGTCATTGGATGAACATTTAGGTAATTTTTGTCCTCCCTAGGCTAATTCCTGTCCAATTAGGGGTTTTAACCAATCTTGTGCATCCAATAGGTGTGTATGTGTCATTGGATGAACATTTAGGTTATTTTCTTTCTCCCTAGGCATATTCTTGTCGAATTAGGGTTTTTGACCAATCTTGTGCATAAAAAGGTGTTTTTGTGCCATTGGATGTACGTTTAGGTCATTTTCGTCCTCCCTAGGCTTATTCTTGTCCAATTAGGGTTTTTAACTAATTTTGCGGATCCAATAAGTTCGTTTGTGTCAATGGATGAATAATTAGGTCATTTTCGTTCTCCCTAGTTTAATTCCTGTCAAATTAGGGTTTTTAACCATACTTGTGCATTCAATAGGCGTGTTTGTCTCATTAGATGAAAAGTTTGGTGATTTTGGTCCTCCCTATGTTAATTCGTGTCCAATTAGGTGTTTTAACCAATCCTGTGTATCAAATAGGTGTGTTTGTGTCATTGGATGAACATTTAGGTTATCTTCGTCTTCCCTAGGCGTATTCTTGTCCAATTAGGGTTTTTAACCAATCTTGTGCATCCAATTAGTTCATTTGTGTAATTGGAAGAACATTTAGGTCATTTGCTCCCTCCCTAGCCTTATTCTTGTCCAATCGAGGTTTTTAAGCAATCTTGTGCATCCAATAGGTGTGTATGTGTCATTGGACGAACATTTTGATGGTAATTCAGGTCTCAGTTTTATGGAAATGTATGCAAAAATATATCTATTCTAACAATATGCGCAACAGTTTCATAAATTGTAAATTTACAAAACACAAGATTGTGGAAGGTCCCTAATAATCAATTGTAATGAGTGTCAAACAATATCAGTTATTGATTATATGGAGAAATGCATCAAAAACAATTTGTATTCAAGATATTGATTTACATGCAGCCATGTCAAAACAATTTGTCATGCAAAGTTATTTATGACAGAATCTTTATCATGCATTCAATCAATATCAAGAACACAATAATTGCAGAAATCTAAACGAGATAAGGGAAAGAAAAGTGTATGCAGATATTTATACTGGTTCAGCCGCTTTGTGACGGCCTACATCCAGTCCTAAGATCAAACCCGATCTTAGCCTTTCCAATAGAATGACTTAGAATCAGTTTACAGATGTTCTAGCTCCTCGCCTATCAATCTTAAACTATTCTTTTCTATTCTAATCTTCTCTCCCTGAATCCCAGAGTTTATTTCCCACAAACTCTTCAAAGATTTCAGTACAGTGTGTTTTTGATGAGATCCCTCAATCACAAAAGATCACTACCAGTTGTAACTGGATTTTCTCAAAGTAATTTGCTTACAGATTTTGAATTACAGAAATTGCAATAGATCAAATATACAACGTTCTTGATCTTCATTCTTCTCAAGGCTATCTTTCTCAATTTTGTCTTTTTCAATCCTTGTTAATCACCACTGTAGCTTGTTTAAGGTTGAAAAAGATATTCAAAGTAATATCAGTTGAGAAAGGAGTAGTAGTATTGTGTATGTTGTGAAGGTGTATTGTCAAAATTATTATTCACAAGTTATGAGAAGAAAAGAGTAAATGTAGTTTATATAGTTTCAGAAAAAAAACAACGTGTCAATCGATTAGGCCAATCGATTTCTTAAAGTTGTAAAGCATGCTAATCGATTTGTCCAATCGATTTCCCGAATCTTGTTTTTCTTGAATCTTGAAACTGCACATACTAATCGATTTACCTAATCGATTAGTTTACCTGAGTTCTTCAAACTTGGATGGATGTTCATATTTGAATCGATGTGCACAATCGATTTGTGGTGTTTTGTTCCAACAACGAGATCAAAACAGTCGATGTGCCCAATCGATGCAACCATGTACATAATCCTTAATCCATCACTGTTTCTAAAAACTTTTGTACCAATCGACTTGGTCAATTGATTTCACTGGTTCCAGAGACATAGTGATTTGCATGAATCGATTTGCCTAATCGATTTGACAAGTTACAGAGTTGATTTAAAACTTCATAATCTATTTGTCTAATCAATTGTGGATTTAAGTCTGAAGCCCATTACATTGTTTGATTCATTCAATCGATTTACCAAGTCGATTGATGCCAAACTTATTTCAACAGAAGTGTTTTAGTGGATTGTGCTAATTGATTGCGTATGTCCCAGACCAAATTCATTTTGAAGTTAATTTGGGTAAATCGATTTGTCCAATCGATTTGCTCATTGTTGGTTTGGTTCTGTGACATTCGAAATCGATTATGCCAATCGATATAGACAATTAACAATACAGATATGATTGGCTCAATCGATTTGCCAAATCGATTGGATTGCAAGTCAGGCTACTGACTTGCACATTTTAATTTTAGTAAATATACCAATCGATTTGTCTAACCTATGTGAGCAATCAGTTTAGTCCTGGTGCATTAACAAATCGATTTGCCTAATCGATTTGAGGCTAACTGGCTCTCTGACTTGCACAATTTTTTTTCTCATAGATGTACCAATCGATTTGCCTAATCGATTGATATCATATTTAAATGTGCAAATCGATTGTGCCAATCGATTGCTTAATCGCAGACTATATAATTTCATTCAACCCTGCTACAGAATCGATGTGGCTAATCGATTTGCCTTTGAATCTTCAAGCTTTTGTTGATTTCTTAAGTTCCAAGCAATTGTCTCAAGTTTGTAGGGTTGAGTTGTTGGTCCTGAAATTTTTTCTCAGTTTACAATGTTAGATTTATTTAATGATGTATGTTTGTCAATAATATCAAAAACGAACAAATGTCCAACAATCTCCCCCTTTTTGATTTAAGTAACAAACATGTAATTTCAACTTGAGAAATATTTCAAGGAAACACAATTTAATAACAACAGTCTAGCGAAGCTCCCCCTAAATCTGAGTGTCCATGCTTTTCATATAGAAAAAAAATAAGGGTTAGAGCTAAAACAACTGAAAAACATGTATCAGAGCAAGTTGCAAATGGATTGCATATCGGAGTGAATTAGGGTAAATGATACAAAGTGTAACAGAGCTATTATCAGAACATATTGTCAAGCTTAACAAGTATCAGAGCATATATATACAGATTGTAGCATAATATTACAAGTTTAAATTTTTCTCCCCCTTTGTCAATTAAGTCAAAAAGAGGTAAAGGAGAGAAAAACTCAGAACTGAGCTCCCCCGGAGTTGCTAGCTAAAACTGAAAATGTAAAAGATTAGCAACAGGAGCAGTTTGGAAAACAAATGCGAAAGTAAACCGGATTATGGCACGTATTGTTAATGAAATGCAACACACGATATAATCAACAAGTCAGGTGAATATATTCATTCATTCATAAGCAAATTACAAAGAAAGTGCATAGGTACAAAAAGAACAAAAAAAAAAAACTAAAAACCTAAACATCTAAGGTAGGCTGGTCCTCATTATTATCTGGGGAAGAGGCTGAGACTGCTGTATTACCCTCAGCAGGTGTCTCCTCAACATGAGTTGCAGCAACCTCGGCGTGTGTCGGAGTTTGTTCTTCTGTTGCCTGTCTTCCAATCTCAGCAACATCACTGAAAGACAACTTAATGCTTAGATGTTCCTGGATTGCTGCCACATCTAGTGCAATCAGAGTTAGATCAGCCTGAAGCTTCTGTAGAGCATCCTCCATTCTGGTGTTTTGAGCAGCTTGCGCTTCCATTAACCCGAGCAGTTTGGTAAGCACATCAGAGCTGGCTGGAACAGACTCAACAGCTGGCGGTCCAGCACTTTGCTGGGTTTGTTCAGCACTAGCCTGACGACGCATCCAAACTCCATTTACTTTGCGCAGCTGCATCTGATTAACAATGGATTCACCAAATGACAGGATGGTCTTGGTCGACTCTTCACCTTTGAACGAAATCTTGAAGTGCTCCAGAATTTTTGTGATTAGCTGGGGGTAAGGAAGTACCAGCTTCCCTTGTGTAGCTTCCAACATATGTCTGAGGACAATCCATGCCCAGCTCATCTTGAGCTCTTTGCTCAACCCCCACAACAGCACAATGTCTAGGCGTTGGACAACAGCATGGTTTCCGGATCTTGGAACAAGCATCCGGGTCAGAGCGTACATCATCATCCTTTGTTAAACCTTCATTTGGCCAATAGGTAGTGCCACTGACTCAGCAAAACCCTCAACCATCAGGTCCTGCACTGTTGTATGACGATCCAGAGATGCTTCCCAACCTTCATCTGCACTGTCGGCTTCGGAGCATCCGTCAACAGAATTTCCATGAAAAGGCAGTCCCGAGAGACTCGAGAACTCCTCAAAAGTCATGGAAATCTTCTTTCCTTTGACAGTAGCTTTGAATCCCACTTCACTCATTTTGAAAGATGAGTAGAAGGCCCTAATCAAGTTAGGATATGAATCTAGCGAGCAAGAGAGGAAGGCTTCTAAACCGTGAAACCGTAGATGATCTTGGAAAGTGAACCCGTCTTCGTCGAAGTAGGCGAAGTCCATGTAGCGTGCTTCGTGTATTTTCCGTTTAATAAATGCCGAAGGTAGTTCAGGAACTTCTACAAGCTTGGTTTTTGCTGGAGCCTTCTTCTGTGGAGAAGAGGGAGTGTTTTTCTTCTTCTTCTTCTTGCTAGCAATTTCCTTCATTGCATCAGCAAGAAGTTTTTCCGTAGGCGGCTCTTTTCGCTTGTTGGTCTTCCCTTGATCAGTAGCAATACTCTTGCCTTTATCTTTGGCCAGAATTTTGTGAGTAGGGATTGGAACTCGTTTAGTCAAGGTAGGAGGAGGTGATGGAGTTCTTCCACTTGATGATGATGATGATGGAGATGGAGTTCTTCCACTTGATGATGATGATGATGATGGAGATGGAGTTCTTAGTTGGGTTTGCTTCACTCTTGCCATTTTAGTGTATGTAAGATAGTAAAGAGTAGGATAGAAGGAGATGATGAACAGTGCTTGAAACACAAGGTGGATGCAAGAAATTCTGAGGCTGAATCAATTTAGTGTGGGTTAACTGTGATGAAAATCGATTGAACACTGTTGTATATATGCTCACTGAAGTGCAAATGTGCAAATCGATTGGGTCAATCGATTTATCCTACCGTTACTGGGGAAGTGAAAAGGGTAAAGTAATAAGTGATGTAACGGCTAGTAAAAAATACTCCAACGGTAATATTGCTAATCGATTGCCCTAATCGATTAGTAGTTACCAAATCGATTTCCCAAATCGATTTCGAGCCAGTCCAGTAACATCAAGTAACAGTTCAGAAAGGTAATACATATCATATCAGCATCGATTTCCCAAATCGATTGTCAAAAGAAAATCTCACACCAGATGTGTTAATCGATTTCCCAAATCGATTTGTACACTGTAAATCGATTTCCCAAATTGATTTCGAGCTTGTTCGTTTCTCTGTCATATCAGTCCAGAATGTAACTTGTATCAGCATCGATTATCCAAATCGAATCCTTTCACTGGAAATCTCAAACATAATAGACACAATCAATTTCCCTAATCGATTTCGAGTGTTCAAACTGAGACAAATAGATATATTATAGGTCAAATCGACATGGGCAATCGATTTGGCACATAATTCATATCTCACTTGGATCTATTATGCCCAGTTTCATCCTGATGTAATGGAAGCTGTCCTTTGGCAAGGCTTTGGTGAATATGTCTGCTAACTGCTCAGTTGTGTTGACATATTCCAGCTTGATATTCCCACTTTGAAACTAATCTCGAATAAAGTGATGCCGAATATCTATATGCTTGGTTCTGGAGTGCATCACTGGATTCTTAGTGATACATATAGCACTTGTGTTATCACACATGATAGGCACGGTTCCTAAGTCCACACCGAAGTCCAATAAGTGTTGTTTCATCCAAAGAATCTGAGCACAACAACTCCCAGCTGCTATGTATTCCGCTTCGGTAGTAGAAAGTGCAATACTCGTTTGCTTCTTGCTAAACCATGAAACAAGAGAGTTTCCAAGTAGGTGACAAGTGCCTGAGGTACTCTTTCTGTCCAACTTACATCCAGCAAAATCTGAGTCCGAAAAACCAACCAATGAACATGTAGATCCTCTGGGGTACCATAAGCCGAGATTCCTAGTTCCTATAAGATATCGGAAAATCCTCTTAACTGCACTAAGATGAGATTCCTTAGGATTTAACTCAAACCTGGCACACAAGCAAACACTGAACATAATGTCAGGCCTACTTGCAGTAAGGTACAGTAAAGATCCTATCATGCTCCTATACTTGGAAATATCTACTGGTTTTCCCATCTCATCCCTGTCTAGGTTGCTAGCTGAACTCATTGGTGTATCAATGGATTTGTACTTATCAAAGCAAAACTTCTTTATTAAATCATTGCAATATTTTGTTTGGCTAATGAAGATTCCAAGCTTGCTTTGATTAATTTGAAATCCCAGAAAATAGGAGAGTTCTCCCATCATTGACATTTCAAATTTACCTTTCATTAAATTTTCAAAGTCTTTGCAAAGCTTGTTATTGGTTGATCCAAATATTATGTCATCAACATAAATTTGGACCAGCAATATATCATTTTCATTAGTTTTTGTAAAAAGGGTTTTGTCAACATTGCCTCTTACAAATTTTTGTTGAATGAGAAAAGTGCTTAGTTTCTCATACCAAGCTCTAGGAGCTTGTTTCAATCCATAGAGAGCCTTTGTTAGCTTGTACACATGATTAGGAAAATCAGGATTTTCAAAACCAGGTGTTTGGCTAACAAACACTTCCTCTTGGATGTCACCATTGAGAAAGGCGCTTTTCACATCCATTTGATAGAGTTTGAAGTCCATGATACACGCAAAAGCCAGCAGGATTCAAATGGCTTCTAACCTAGCTACAGGGGCATAGGTTTCATCAAAATCTATCCCTTCTTCCTGATTGTAACCCTAGGCTACTAAACTAGCTTTGTTTCTAGTGATCACACCATTCTCATCTAGTTTGTTTCTAAACACCCATCTTGTTCCTATGATGTGCTTATCATCTGGTTTAGGTACTAGAATCCAAACTTGGTTTCTCTCAAATTGGTTCAACTCCTCTTGCATAGCAAGTATCCACTCACTATCTAGTAAGGCTTCCTTAATGTTCTTAGGTTCAATCTGAGATACAAAAGCTGTAAGGTTACAAAAATGACTAAGGTTTCTCCTAGTTGCCACTCCTCTAGAGATGTCCCCTATGATGTTATCTATAGGATGGTTTCTATTGAACTTCCACTCCTTAGGTAACTCATCTACTGTAATAGGTTCAACACAGTCACTATTGGTTGGGGTTGCAACTACCTCTGGTTCTAATGGTTCAGATTCTACACTATCATCCAAAGATGCATCAACTATAGAAGGAGTTTTGTTCAAGTTTTCTTTAAAAAATTCATCAAACTTTACATGAACTGACTCTTCTATGGTCTTTGTTCTTTTGTTGTAGATTCTGTAGGCTTTGCTAGTTTGGGAATAACCTAGAAAGATACCCTCATCTGCCTTAGGATCAAACTTACCCAGGTGTTCCTTACCATTGTTCAAAACAAAGCACTTACAACCAAAAACTCTAAAGTAAGAAATATTTGGCTTTCTACCCTTATATAACTCATATGGAGTTTTCCTAAGGATTGGTCTAATCAAAATCCTGTTGACAACATGTGTGGCAGTGCTAACTGCATCAGCCCAGAAAAATTTAAGTACTTTGGAGTCTTTAAGCATGGTCCTAGCTAATTCCTCCAAAGACCTATTTTTCCTTTCAACTACACCATTTTGTTGTGGTGTCCTAAGGGCTGAATACGTGTGATGAATACCATTCTGTTCACAATAAGTATCAAAAGCATCATTAGGTACAGCAGTTAAATCTAGCATATAGATATTCTTAACTCTATCACCTACCAATTTCATGCTTTTATCAATTTTGTTTTCAATTGTGCTAGAGAGTGGTGAAAAGCTTACTTGAAAACCGTTGTCACACAGCTGATTGATACTTAGAAGGTTATGTTTCAGCCCTTCCACGTATAAGACATTTTTAATTATAGCAGTTGATTCGCTACCAATGTTACCTTCACCGCAGATCTTGCCCTTGTTATTATCGCCGTACTTTACAAATCCACCGTCTTTCAGGTTTAGGGACTTAAACATTGACTTGTCCCCTGTCATATGCTTTGAGCATCCACTGTCAAGATACCATTGATGTTTCGTGGATCTCAAGCATACCTGCAATAAAATTAGAATCTCAAATTAGGTCCCCAACTTAAATTGGGTCTTGGGGGGTGAGTTTCAACATCTTGTGTCTTAATCTTCCAAATCTGTTTATATCCTCTGTTAGCAAGTCTTTTATATTTGCAATTGTAAACATAGTGTCCTTTTCTACAACAAAAGTGACAAGTGATGGCAAAGGATACATACTGTTTTGGTTTGACAAAGACATTATGCATGTGATTAGACTTAACAAATTTCTGGTGATGATTAACATTACCATATCCTATTCCATGTTTAGTTGTATTCTTTTTAACATGCATATTCTTATTAAAACCAAGTCCAGATTTTATATTGATATTTCTCTGGTTGCTAAGAATATGATTCAGTTTGTCCTTGCTACTAGAGAATTTCAATAAATCAGACTTCAATAATGCAATAGAATTTTCAAGATCAATGCATTTGGCAGATTTATCATGTGAGTCTCTTTTTAATTGTTCACATAAGTCTTCAATTTTTCTATAATCAGTTTTCATTTTATCATGCAACATGCACTGTTGTTCAAGCATTTTCTTTGTGCTAACTAACTGCTTAACATATTTAACATATTCAGCATGCAGTTCATTAAATGCATCTTGCAGTTCATCAAAGGAAGGATTATATTGTGAACTTACCTCACTTTCTGATTCAGAATCCGTGTTAGCCATGAGACACAAATTTGCTTCTTCAGTTTCTGAAGATGTGGAGGATTCTTCATTGTCATTCCATGCAATGTAGGCTTTTCTGTTTTTCTGAGCTGGTTCCTTGCCTTTAGTTTTGGAATTTCTGTTTTTGTTCTGCAGCTTGTAACAATCAGCCTTTATATGACCAGTTTTTCCACATTCATAGCATGTGATTGTCTTACTGTCATTGTTCTTTGAGCTGGATTGTTTTCTGAATTTGCTGTCTTTCTTTTTCAGAAATTTCTGTCAACTAGTTCAGCTTCATTGAGTCTATGTAGCTCCATTTCATGCTCCCTCAGTTTACCAAACAGGGTAGCTATTGTCATACTTCCTAAGTCCTTTGATTCAGCAATGGCAGTGATTTTTGGTTGCCATTCCCTGGTAAGACACCTCATTACCTTTCCAATTTGCTGATCATTATCAATCTCTTTGCCTAAGGCATTTAGGGTGTTGATTATGTGTGTAAACCGAGTCTGCATGTCGTTAGCTGATTCTCCTTTCTTCATGCTAAACAATTCATACTCATGCATGAGAGTATTTATCCGAGCTCTCTTTACATCTGTGATTCCTTCATGCGTTTGCTGGAGTGTATCCCACATTTGTTTTGCTGTCTTGCAATTTGAGACTCTGAAGAATTCATCATGACTCAAGGCTGCAGTTATAATGTTCTTGGCTTTGGCGTTGTACCCAACTTTCTTTTTGTCATCTTCAGACCAATCACTTTTAGGCTTTAGGATTGCTGATTCACCAGTACCTGTTATGGTTAGCACAAAAGGTCCATTCTCTACAGCATCAAGAATGTCAATACCACTAGCTTCAAGAAAAATTAACATGCGTTGTTTCCAATACATGTATGCGGCACCGTTAAAGGCAGGGGGCCTTGCTAACGACGCACCCTCTCCGAGGAAATTAGAGGCCATGTTCTTTTGATGAGAGTTACTCTTACAAAAGCAGGCTCTTGATGCCAATTGATGGTAATTCAGGCATCAGTTTTATGGAAATGTATGCAAAAATAAGATTGCGCAGCAGTTATATGGAAATGTATGCAAAAATATGCGCAGCAGTTTCATAAATTGTAAATTTACAAAACACAAGATTGCGGAAGGTCCCTAATAATCAATTCTAATGAATGTCAAACAATATCAGTTATTGATTATATGGAGAAATGCATCAAAAACAATTTGTATTCAAGATATTAATTTACATGCAGCCATGTCAAAACAATTTGTCATGCAAAGTTATTTATCACAGAATCTTTATCATGCATTCAATCAATATCAAGAACACAATAATTGTAGAAATCTAAACGAGATAAGGGAAAGAAAAGTGTACGCAGATATTTATACTGGTTCAGCCGCTTTGTGACGGCCTACATCCAGTCCTAAGATCAAACCCGATCTTAGCCTTTCCATAACTTGTGAATAATAATTTTTTCTGAAACTATATAAACTATATAAACTGCATTTACTCTTTTCTTCTCATAACTTGTGAATAATAATTTTGACAATACACCTTCACTACATACACAATACTACTAATCCTTTCTCAACTGATATTACTTTGAATATCTTTTTCAGCCTTAAAGAATATACATTGGTGATCAACAAGGATTGAAAAAGACAAAATTGAGAAAGATAGCTTTGAGAAGAATGAAGATCAAGAACGTTGTATATTTGATCAATTGCAATTTCTGTAATTCAAATTCTGTAACCAAATTACTTTGAGAAAATCCAATTACAACTGGTAGTGATCTTTTGTGATTGAGGGATCTCATCAAAAGGACACTTGACTGAAATCTTGGAAGAGTTTGTGGGAGATAAACTCTGGGATTCAGGGAGAGAAGATTAGAATAGAAAATAATAGTTTAAGATTGATAGGCGAGGAGCTGGAACATCTGTAAACTGATTCTAAGACATTCTAGTGAAAAGGCTAAGATCGGGTTTGATCTTAGGACTGGATGTAGGCCGTCACAAAGCGGCTGAACCAGTATAAATATCTGGGTACACTTTTCTTTCCCTTATCTCTTTTAGATTTCTGCAATTATTGTGTTCTTGATATTGATCGAATGCATGATAAAGATTCTGTGATAGATAGCTTTGCATGACAAATTGTTTTGACAGGCTGCATGAAAATCAATATCTTGAATACAAATTGTTTTTGATGCACTTCTCCATATAATCAATAACTGATATTGCTTGACATTCTTTAAAATTGATTATTAGTGATCTTCCGCAATCTTGTGTTTTGTAAATTTACAATTTATAAAACTGTTGCGCATATTGTTAGAATAGATATACTTTTTGCATACATTTCCAAAAAACTGAGGCCTGAATTACCATCATATCCAATTAGTTCATTTGTGTCATTCGATGAACATTTATGTTATTTTCGTCCTCCCCAGGCTTATTCTTGTCCAATTAGGCTTTTTAACCAATCTCGTTAATCCAATTAGTTCATTTGTGTGATTCGATGAACATTTCGGTCATTTTTACCCTCTATAGGCTTATTCATGTCCAGTTAATGTTTTTAATCAATGTTGTGCATCCAATAGGTCTGTTTGTGTCATTGGATGAACATTTAGGTCATTTTTGTCCTCCCCGGGCTAATTCTTTTCCAATTTGGTTTTTTTTTACCAATCTTGTGCATCCAATTAGTTCATTTGTGTCATTGGATGAACATTTAGGTCATTTTCGTCCTCCCTAGGCTTATTCTTGTCCAATTAGAGTTTTTAACCAATCTTGTGCATGTAATAGGTGTGTTTGTGTCATTGGATGATCATTTAGGTTATTTTCTTCCTCCCTAGGGTTATTCTTGTCGAATTAGGGTGTTTAACAAATCTTGTGCATCCAATAGGTGTTTTTGTGTCATTGGATGAACATTTAGGTCATTTTCATACTGCCAAGGCTTATTCTTGTCCAAATAGGGTTTTTTTTACCAATCTTTTGCATCAAATTAGTTCATTTGTGTCATTGGATGAACATTTAGGTCATTTTTGTCTTCCCTAGGCTTATTCTTGTCCAATTAGAGTTTTAAACCAATCTGGTGCATCCAATAGGGTTGTTTTTGTCATTGGATGATCATTTAGGTCAATTTCGTCCTCCCTAGGCTTATTCTTGTCGAAATAGGGTTTTAAACCAATCTTGTGCATCCAATAGGTGTTTTTGTGTCATCGGATGAACATTTAAGTCATTTTCGTCCTTCCTAGGCTTATTATTGTCCAAGTAGGGTTTTTAACCAATCTGGTGCATTCAATAGGTGTGTTTGTCTCCCAAGATGAAAATTTTGGTCATTTTCGTCCTTCCAAGGCTAATTCTTGTCTAATTATGGTTTTTAACCAATCTTTTGCATCAAATAGGTGTGTTTGTTTCATTGGATAAAGATTTAGGTTATTTTTGTCCTCCCCAGGATTATTCTTGTCCAATAATGGTTTTTAACCAATCTTGTGCATCCAATTAGTTCATTTGTGTCATTGGATGAACATTTAGGTCATCTTCGCCCTCCCTAGGCTTATTCTTGTCCAATTAGGATTTTTAACTAATCTTGTGCATCCAATAAGTTCGTTTGTGTCATCGGATTAATATTTAAGTTATTTTTTCCTCCGTAGGCTTATTCTTGTCCAATAAGGGTTTTTAACTAATCTTGTGCATCCAATAGGTGTTTTTGGGTCATTGGTTGAACATTTAGGCCATTTTCGTTCTCCCTAGGCTTATTCTTGTCCAATTAGGGTGTTTAACCAATCTTGTGCCTCTAATTAGTTCATTTGTGTCATTGGATGAACATTTAGGTCATTTTTGCCCTCCCTTGGCTTATTCTTGTCCAATTAGGGTCTTTAACCAATCTTGTGCATCCAATAAGTTCGTTTGTGTCATCGGATGAACATTTAGGTTATTTGTGTCATTGTATGATCATTTAGGTTATTTTCTTCCTCCCCGGGTTTATTCTTGTCCAATTAGGACTTTTAACCAATCTTGTGCATCCAATTAGTTCATTTGTGTCATTGGATGAACATTTAGGTCATTTTTCCCTCCATTGGCTTATTCTTGTCCAATTTGTGTTTTTAACCAATCTACTGAATCAAATTGGTGTTTTTGTATCATGGGATGAACGTTTAGGTTATTTTCGACCTCCCTTGGCTTATTCTTGTCCAATTAGGGTTTTTAACCAACTTTGTGCCTCCAATTAGTTCATTTGTGTCATTGGATGAACATTTAGGTCATTTT
>JBBPBS010000331.1:0-36067 GCA_037974835.1 Cicer judaicum
TGCATCCAATAGGTATGTTTGTGTCATTGGATGAACATTTAGGTTATTTTTGACCTCCCTAGGATTATTCTTTTCCAATTAGGGTTTTCAACCAATCTTGTGCATCAAATAAGTTCATTTGTGTCTTTGGATGAACAATTAGGTTATTTCGTGCTCCTTAGGCTTATTCTTGTCCAATTATGGTTTCTAACCAATCTTGTGCATTGAATAAGTTCATTTGTGTAATTGGATGAACAATTAGGTCATATTCGGTCTCCATAGGCTTATTCTTTTCCAATTAAGGTTTTTAACCAATCTTGTACATCCAATAGGTGTGTTTGTATCATTGGAGGAACAATTAGGTCATTTTCGTCCTCCCTAAGCTTATTCTTGTCAAATTAGGGTTTCTAACCAATCTTGTTCATCCAACAGGTGTGTTTGTGTCATTGGATGAACATTTAGGTCATTTTCGTCATCCCTTGGCTTATTTTTGTCCAATTAGGGTTTCTAACCAATCTTGTGCATTCAATAGGTGTGTTTGTGTCATTGGATGAACATTTTGGTCATTTTCGACCTCCCTAGGCTTATTCTTGTCTAATTAGGGTTTATAACGAATCTTGTGCATCCAACAGGTATGTTTGTGTCATTGGATGAACATTTAGGTCATTTTCATCCTCCCTAGGCTTATTCTTGTCCAATTAGGGTTTTCAACCAATCTTGTGCATCGAATAAGTTCATTTGTATCTTTGGATGAACATTTAGGTCGTTTCTGTCCTCCCTAGGCTTATTCTTGTCCAATTAGGGTTTTCAACGAATCTTGTGCATCCAATAGGTGTGTTTGTGTCATTGGATGAACATTTAGGTCATTTTCGTCCTCCCTAGGCTTATTCTTGTCCAATTAGGGGTTTCAACCAATCTTGTGCATCAAATAAGTTCATTTGTGTCTTTGGATTAACAATTAGGTCATTTTCCTCCTCCCTAGGCTTATTCTTGTCCAATTAGGGTTTCTAACTAATCTTGTGCATCCAATAGGTGTGTTTGTGTCATTGGATGAACAATTAGCTCATTTTCAGTCTCCCTAGCCTTATTCTTTTCCAATTAGGGTTTTTAACCAATTTTGTGCATCCAATAGGTTTGTTTGTGTCATTTGATGAACATTTAGGTCATTTTAGTCATCCCTTGGCTTGTTTTTGTCCAATTAGGGTTTCTAACCAATCTTGTGCATCCAGTAGGTGTGTTTGTGTCATTGGATGAACATTTAGGTCATTTTCGTCCTCCCTAGGCTTATTCTTGTCCAATTAGGGTTTCTAACCAATCTTGTGCATCCAATAGGTGTGTTTGTTTCATTGGATGAACATTTAGGTCATTTTCGTCCTCCCTAGGCTTATTCTTGTCCAATTAGGGTTTCTAACCAATCTTGTGCATGCAATAGGTGTGTTTGTGTCATTGGATGAACATTTAGGTCATTTTCGTCCTCCCTAGGCTTATTCTTGTCCAATTAGGGTTTTCAACCAATCTTGTGCATCGAATAAGTTCATTTGTGTCTTTGGATGAACAATTAAGTCATTTTCGTCCTCCCTAGGCTTTTTCTTGTCCAATTATGGTTTCTAACTAATCTTGTGCGTCCAATAGGTGTGTTTGTGTCATTGGATGAACTATTCGGTCATTTTCGGTCTCCCTAGGCTTATTCTTTTCCTATTAGGGTTTTTAACCAATCTTGTGCATCCAATAGGTGTGATTGTGTCATTGGAGGAACCTTTAGGTCATTTTCGTCATCCCTAGGCTTATTCTTGTCCAATTAAGGTTTTCAACGAATCTTGTGCATCCAATAGGTGTGTTTGTGTCATTGGATGAACATTTAGGTCATTTTCGTCCTCCCTAGGCTTATTCTTGTCCAATTAGGGTTTCTAACCCATCTTGTGCATTCAATAGGTGTGTTTGTGTCATTGGATGAACAATTAGGTCATTTTCGTCATCCCTAGGCTTATTCTTGTCCAATTAGGGTTTTCAACGAATCTTGTGCATCCAATAGGTGTGTTTGTGTCATTGGATGAACATTTAGGTCCTTTTCGTCCTCCCTAGGCTTATTCTTGTCCAATTAGGGTTTTGAACCAATCTTGTGCTTCAAAAAAGTTAATTTGTGTCTTTAGATCAACAATTACGTCATTTTCGTCTTCCCTAGGCTTATTCTTGTCCAATTAGGGTTTCTAACTAATCTTGTGCATCCAATAGGTGTGTTTGTGTCATTGGATGAACAATTAGCTCATTTTCAGTCTCCCTAGGCTTATTCTTTTCCAATTACGGTTTTTAACCAATTTTGTGCATCCAATAGGTGTGTTTGTGTCATTTGATGAACATTTAGGTCATTTTCGTCATCCCTTGGCTTGTTTTTGTCCAATTAGGGTTTCTAACCAATCTTGTGCATCCAATAGGTGTGTTTGTGTCATTGGATGAACATTTTCGTCATTTTCGTCCTCTCTAGGCTTATTCTTGTCTAATTAGGGTTTGTAACCAATCTTGTGCATCCAATAGGTATGTTTGTGTCATTGGATGAACATTTAGGTTATTTTTGACCTCCCTAGGATTATTCTTTTCCAATTAGGGTTTTCAACCAATCTTGTGCATCAAATAAGTTCATTTGTGTCTTTGGATGAACAATTAGGTTATTTTCGTGCTCCTTAGGCTTATTCTTGTCCAATTAGGGTTTCTAACCAATCTTGTGCATTGAATAAGTTCATTTGTGTAATTGGATGAACAATTAGGTCATATTCGGTCTCCATAGGCTTATTCTTTTCCAATTAAGGTTTTTAACTAATCTTGTACATCCAATAGGTGTGTTTCTATCATTGGATGAACAATTAGGTCATTTTCGTCCTCCCTAAGCTTATTCTTGTCAAATTAGGGTTTCTAACCAATCTTGTTCATCCAACAGGTGTGTTTGTGTCATTGGATGAACATTTAGGTCATTTTCGTCATCCCTTGGCTTATTCTTGTCCAATTAGGGTTTCTAACCAATCTTGTGCATCCAATAGGTGTGTTTGTGTCATTGGATGAACATTTTGGTCATTTTCGACCTCCCTAGGCTTATTCTTGTCTAATTAGGGTTTATAACGAATCTTGTGCATCCAACAGGTATGTTTGTGTCATTGGATGAACATTTAGGTCATTTTCATCCTCCCTAGGCTTATTCTTGTCCAATTAGGGTTTTCAACCAATCTTGTGCATCAAATAAGTTCATTTGTATCTTTGGATGAACATTTAGGTCGTTTCTGTCCTCCCTAGGCTTATTCTTGTCCAATTCGGGTTTTCAACGAATCTTGTGCATCCAATAGGTGTGTTTGTGTCATTGGATGAACATTTAGGTCATTTTCGTCCTCCCTAGGCTTATTCTTGTCCAATTAGGGGTTTCAACCAATCTTGTGCATCAAATAAGTTCATTTGTGTCTTAGGATTAACAATTAGGTCATTTTCCTCCTCCCTAGGCTTATTCTTGTCCAATTAGGGTTTCTAACTAATCTTGTGCATCCAATAGGTGTGTTTGTGTCATTGGATGAACAATTAGCTCATTTTCAGTCTCCCTAGCCTTATTCTTTTCCAATTAGGGTTTTTAACCAATTTTGTGCATCCAATAGGTTTGTTTGTGTCATTTGATGAACATTTAGGTCATTTTAGTCATCCCTTGGCTTGTTTTTGTCCAATTAGGGTTTCTAACCAATCTTGTGCATCCAGTAGGTGTGTTTGTGTCATTGGATGAACATTTAGGTCATTTTCGTCCTCCCTAGGCTTATTCTTGTCCAATTAGGGTTTCTAACCAATCTTGTGCATCCAATAGGTGTGTTTGTTTCATTGGATGAACATTTAGGTCATTTTCGTCCTCCCTAGGCTTATTCTTGTCCAATTAGGGTTTCTAACCAATCTTGTGCATGCAATAGGTGTGTTTGTGTCATTGGATGAACATTTAGGTCATTTTCGTCCTCCCTAGGCTTATTCTTGTCCAATTAGGGTTTTCAACCAATCTTGTGCATCGAATAAGTTCATTTGTGTCTTTGGATGAACAATTAAGTCATTTTCGTCCTCCCTAGGCTTTTTCTTGTCCAATTATGGTTTCTAACTAATCTTGTGCGTCCAATAGGTGTGTTTGTGTCATTGGATGAACTATTCGGTCATTTTCGGTCTCCCTAGGCTTATTCTTTTCCTATTAGGGTTTTTAACCAATCTTGTGCATCCAATAGGTGTGATTGTGTCATTGGAGGAACCTTTAGGTCATTTTCGTCATCCCTAGGCTTATTCTTGTCCAATTAAGGTTTTCAACGAATCTTGTGCATCCAATAGGTGTGTTTGTGTCATTGGATGAACATTTAGGTCATTTTCGTCCTCCCTAGGCTTATTCTTGTCCAATTAGGGTTTCTAACCCATCTTGTGCATTCAATAGGTGTGTTTGTGTCATTGGATGAACAATTAGGTCATTTTCGTCATCCCTAGGCTTATTCTTGTCCAATTAGGGTTTTCAACGAATCTTGTGCATCCAATAGGTGTGTTTGTGTCATTGGATGAACATTTAGGTCCTTTTCGTCCTCCCTAGGCTTATTCTTGTCCAATTAGGGTTTTGAACCAATCTTGTGCTTCAAAAAAGTTAATTTGTGTCTTTAGATCAACAATTACGTCATTTTCGTCTTCCCTAGGCTTATTCTTGTCCAATTAGGGTTTCTAACTAATCTTGTGCATCCAATAGGTGTGTTTGTGTCATTGGATGAACAATTAGCTCATTTTCAGTCTCCCTAGGCTTATTCTTTTCCAATTACGGTTTTTAACCAATTTTGTGCATCCAATAGGTGTGTTTGTGTCATTTGATGAACATTTAGGTCATTTTCGTCATCCCTTGGCTTGTTTTTGTCCAATTAGGGTTTCTAACCAATCTTGTGCATCCAATAGGTGTGTTTGTGTCATTGGATGAACATTTAGGTCCTTTTCGTCCTCCCTAGGCTTATTCTTGTCCAATTAGGGTTTTGAACCAATCTTGTGCTTCAAAAAAGTTAATTTGTGTCTTTAGATCAACAATTAGGTCATTTTCGTCTTCCCTAGGCTTATTCTTGTCCAATTAGGGTTTCTAACTAATCTTGTGCATCCAATAGGTGTGTTTGTGTCATTGGATGAACAATTAGCATATTTTCAGTCTCCCTAGGCTTATTCTTTTCCAATTAGGGTTTTTAACCAATTTTGTGCATCCAATAGGTGTGTTTGTGTCATTTGATGAACATTTAGGTCATTTTCGTCATCCCTTGGCTTGTTTTTGTCCAATTAGGGTTTCTAACCAATCTTGTGCATCCAATAGGTGTGTTTGTGTCATTGGATGAACATTTTCGTCATTTTCGACCTCTCTAGGCTTATTCTTGTCTAATTAGGGTTTGTAACCAATCTTTTGCATCCAATAGGTATGTTTGTGTCATTGGATGAACATTTAGGTTATTTTTGACCTCCCTAGGATTATTCTTTTCCAATTAGGGTTTTCAACCAATCTTGTGCATCAAATAAGTTCATTTGTGTCTTTGGATGAACAATTAGGTTATTTCGTGCTCCTTAGGCTTATTCTTGTCCAATTATGGTTTCTAACCAATCTTGTGCATTGAATAAGTTCATTTGTGTAATTGGATGAACAATTAGGTCATATTCGGTCTCCATAGGCTTATTCTTTTCCAATTAAGGTTTTTAACCAATCTTGTACATCCAATAGGTGTGTTTGTATCATTGGAGGAACAATTAGGTCATTTTCGTCCTCCCTAAGCTTATTCTTGTCAAATTAGGGTTTCTAACCAATCTTGTTCATCCAACAGGTGTGTTTGTGTCATTGGATGAACATTTAGGTCATTTTCGTCATCCCTTGGCTTATTCTTGTCCAATTAGGGTTTCTAACCAATCTTGTCCATCCAATAGGTGTGTTTGTGTCATTGGATGAACATTTAGGTCATTTTCGTCCTCCCTAGGCTTATTCTTGTCCAATTAGGGTTTTCAACCAATGTTGTGCATCGAATAAGTTCATTTGTATCTTTGGACGAACATTTAGGTCGTTTCCGTCCTCCCTAGGCTTATTCTTGTCCAATTAGGGTTTTCAACGAATCTTGTGCATCCAATAGGTGTGTTTGTGTCATTGGATGAACATTAAGGTCATTTTCGTCCTCCCTAGGCTTATTCTTGTCCGATTAGGGTTTTCAACCAATCTTGTGCATCGAATTAGTTCATTTGTGTCTTTGGATGAACAATTAGGTCATTTTCGTCCTCCCTAGGCTTATTCTTGTCCAATTAGGGTTTCTAACTAATCTTGTGCATCCAATAGGTGTGTTTGTGTCATTGGATGAACATTTTGGTCATTTTCGACCTCCCTAGGCTTATTCTTGTCTAATTAGGGTTTTTAACGAATCTTGTGCATCCAATAGGTGTGTTTGTGTCATTGGATGAACATTTAGGTCATTTTCATCCTCCCTAGGCTTATTCTTGTCCAATTAGGGTTTTCAACCAATCTTGTGCATCGAATAAGTTCATTTGTATCTTTGGATGAACATTTAGGTCGTTTCTGTCCTCCCTAGGCTTATTCTTGTCCAATTAGGGTTTTCAACGAATCTTGTGCATCCAATAGGTGTGTTTGTGTCATTGGATGAACATTTAGGTCATTTTCGTCCTCCCTAGGCTTATTCTTGTCCAATTAGGGGTTTCAACCAATCTTGTGCATCAAATAAGTTCATTTGTGTCTTTGGATTAACAATTAGGTCATTTTCCTCCTCCCTAGGCTTATTCTTGTCCAATTAGGGTTTCTAACTAATCTTGTGCATCCAATAGGTGTGTTTGTGTCATTGTATGAACAATTAGCTCATTTTCAGTCTCCCTAGCCTTATTCTTTTCCAATTAGGGTTTTTAACCAATTTTGTGCATCCAATAGGTGTGTTTGTGTCATTTGATGAACATTTAGGTCATTTTCGTCATCCCTTGGCTTGTTTTTATCCAATTAGGGTTTCTAACCAATCTTGTGCATCCAGTAGGTGTGTTTGTGTCATTGGATGAACATTTAGGTCATTTTCGTCCTCCCTAGGCTTATTCTTGTCCAATTAGGGTTTTTAACGAATCTTGTGCATCCAATAGTTGTGTTTGTGTCATTGGATGAACATTTAGGTCATTTTCGTCCTCCCTAGGCTTATTCTTGTCCAATTAGGGTTTCTAACCAATCTTGTGCATGCAATAGGTGTGTTTGTGTCATTGGATGAACATTTAGGTCATTTTCGTCCTCCCTAGGCTTATTCTTGTCCAATTGGGGTTTTCAACCAATCTTGTGCATCGTATAAGTTCATTTGTGTCTTTGGATGAACAATTAAGTCATTTTCGTCCTCCCTAGGCTTTTTCTTGTCCAATTATGGTTTCTAACTAATCTTGTGCATCCAATAGGTGTGTTTGTGTCATTGGATGAACTATTCGGTCATTTTCGGTCTCCCTAGGCTTATTCTTTTCCTATTAGGGTTTTTAACCAATCTTGTGCATCCAATAGGTGTGATTGTGTCATTGGATGAACCTTTAGGTCATTTTCGTCATCCCTAGGCTTATTCTTGTCCAATTAAGGTTTTCAACGAATCTTGTGCATCCAATAGGTGTGTTTGTGTCATTGGATGAACATTTAGGTCATTTTCGTCCTCCCTAGGCTTATTCTTGTCCAATTAGGGTTTTCAACCAATCTTGTGCATCGTATAAGTTCATTTGTGTCTTTGGATGAACAATTAAGTCATTTTCGTCCTCCCTAGGCTTTTTCTTGTCCAATTATGGTTTCTAACTAATCTTGTGCATCCAATAGGTGTGTTTGTGTCATTGGATGAACTATTCGGTCATTTTCGGTCTCCCTAGGCTTATTCTTTTCCTATTAGGGTTTTTAACCAATCTTGTGCATCCAATAGGTGTGATTGTGTCATTGGATGAACCTTTAGGTCATTTTCGTCCTCCCTAGGCTTATTCTTGTCCAATTAGGGTTTCTAACCAATCTTGTGCATGCAATAGGTGTGTTTGTGTCATTGGATGAACATTTAGGTCATTTTCGTCCTCCCTAGGCTTATTCTTGTCCAATTAGGGTTTTCAACCAATCTTGTGCATCGTATAAGTTCATTTGTGTCTTTGGATGAACAATTAAGTCATTTTCGTCCTCCCTAGGCTTTTTCTTGTCCAATTATGGTTTCTAACTAATCTTGTGCATCCAATAGGTGTGATTGTGTCATTGGATGAACCTTTAGGTCATTTTCGTCATCCCTAGGCTTATTCTTGTCCAATTAAGGTTTTCAACGAATCTTGTGCATCCAATAGGTGTGTTTGTGTCATTGGATGAACATTTAGGTCATTTTCGTCCTCCCTAGGCTTATTCTTGTCCAATTAGGGTTTCGAACCCATCTTGTGCATTCAATAGGTGTGTTTGTGTCATTGGATGAACAATTAGGTCATTTTCGACATCCCTAGGCTTATTCTTGTCCAATTAGGGTTTTCAACGAATCTTGTGCATCCAATAGGTGTGTTTGTGTCATTGGATGAACATTTAGGTCCTTTTCGTCCTCCCTAGGCTTATTCTTGTCCAATTAGGGTTTTGAACCAATCTTGTGCTTCAAAAAAGTTAATTTGTGTCTTTAGATCAACAATTAGGTCATTTTCGTCTTCCCTAGGCTTATTCTTGTCCAATTAGGGTTTCTAACTAATCTTGTGCATCCAATAGGTGTGTTTGTGTCATTGGATGAACATTTAGGTCATTTTCGTCCTCCCTAGGCTTATTCTTGTCCAATTAGGGTTTCTAACCAATCTTGTGCATCCAATAGGTGTGTTTGTGTCATTGGATGAACATTTAGGTCATTTTCATCCTCCCTAGGCTTATTCTTGTCCAATTAGGGTTTTCAACCAATCTTGTGCATCGAATAAGTTCATTTGTATCTTTGGATGAACATTTAGGTCGTTTCTGTCCTCCCTAGGCTTATTCTTGTCCAATTAGGGTTTTCAACGAATCTTGTGCATCCAATAGGTGTGTTTGTGTCATTGGATGAACATTTAGGTCATTTTCGTCATCCCTTGGCTTATTCTTGTCCAATTAGGGTTTCTAACCAATCTTGTGCATTCAATAGGTGTGTTTGTGTCATTGGATGAACATTTAGGTCATTTTCGTCCTCCCTAGGCTTATTCTTGTCCAATTAGGGTTTTCAACCAATCTTGTGCATCGAATAAGTTCATTTGTGTCTTTGGATGAACAATTAAGTCATTTTCGTACTCCCTAGGCTTTTTCTTGTCCAATTATGGTTTCTAACTAATCTTGTGCATCCAATAGGTGTGTTTGTGTCATTGGATGAACTATTCGGTCATTTTCGGTCTCCCTAGGCTTATTCTTTTCCTATTAGGGTTTTTAACCAATCTTGTGCATCCAATAGGTGTGTTTGTGTCATTGGATGAACATTTAGGTCATTTTCGTCCTCCCTAGGCTTATTCTTGTCCAATTAGGGTTTCTAACCAATCTTGTGCATGCAATAGGTGTGTTTGTGTCATTGGATGAACATTTAGGTCATTTTCGTCCTCCCTAGGCTTATTCTTGTCCAATTAGGGTTTTCAACCAATCTTGTGCATCGTATAAGTTCATTTGTGTCTTTGGATGAACAATTAAGTCATTTTCGTCCTCCCTAGGCTTTTTCTTGTCCAATTATGGTTTCTAACTAATCTTGTGCATCCAATAGGTGTGTTTGTGTCATTGGATGAACTATTCGGTCATTTTCGGTCTCCCTAGGCTTATTCTTTTCCTATTAGGGTTTTTAACCAATCTTGTGCATCCAATAGGTGTGATTGTGTCATTGGATGAACCTGTAGGTCATTTTCGTCATCCCTAGGCTTATTCTTGTCCAATTAAGGTTTTCAACGAATCTTGTGCATCCAATAGGTGTGTTTGTGTCATTGGATGAACATTTAGGTCATTTTCGTCCTCCCTAGGCTTATTCTTGTCCAATTAGGGTTTTCAACCAATCTTGTGCATCGTATAAGTTCATTTGTGTCTTTGGATGAACAATTAAGTCATTTTCGTCCTCCCTAGGCTTTTTCTTGTCCAATTATGGTTTCTAACTAATCTTGTGCATCCAATAGGTGTGTTTGTGTCATTGGATGAACTATTCGGTCATTTTCGGTCTCCCTAGGCTTATTCTTTTCCTATTAGGGTTTTTAACCAATCTTGTGCATCCAATAGGTGTGATTGTGTCATTGGATGAACCTTTAGGTCATTTTCGTCATCCCTAGGCTTATTCTTGTCCAATTAGGGTTTCTAACCAATCTTGTGCATGCAATAGGTGTGTTTGTGTCATTGGATGAACATTTAGGTCATTTTCGTCCTCCCTAGGCTTATTCTTGTCCAATTAGGGTTTTCAACCAATCTTGTGCATCGTATAAGTTCATTTGTGTCTTTGGATGAACAATTAAGTCATTTTCGTCCTCCCTAGGCTTTTTCTTGTCCAATTATGGTTTCTAACTAATCTTGTGCATCCAATAGGTGTGTTTGTGTCATTGGATGAACATTTAGGTCATTTTCGTCCTCCCTAGGCTTATTCTTGTCCAATTAGGGTTTTTAACGAATCTTGTGCATCCAATAGGTGTGTTTGTGTCATTGGATGAACATTTAGGTCATTTTCGTCCTCCCTAGGCTTATTCTTGTCCAATTAGGGTTTTCAACCAATCTTGTGCATCGAATAAGTTCATTTGTGTCTTTGGATGAACAATTAAGTCATTTTCGTCCTCCCTAGGCTTTTTCTTGTCCAATTATGGTTTCTAACTAATCTTGTGCATCCAATAGGTGTGTTTGTGTCATTGGATGAACTATTCGGTCATTTTCGGTCTCCCTAGGCTTATTCTTTTCCTATTAGGGTTTTTAACCAATCTTGTGCATCCAATATGTGTGATTGTGTCATTGGATGAACCTTTAGGTCATTTTCGTCATCCCTAGGCTTATTCTTGTCCAATTAAGGTTTTCAACGAATCTTGTGCATCCAATAGGTGTGTTTGTGTCATTGGATGAACATTTAGGTCATTTTCGTCCTCCCTAGGCTTATTCTTGTCCAATTAGGGTTTCGAACCCATCTTGTGCATTCAATAGGTGTGTTTGTGTCATTGGATGAACAATTAGGTCATTTTCGACATCCCTAGGCTTATTCTTGTCCAATTAGGGTTTTCAACGAATCTTGTGCATCCAATAGGTGTGTTTGTGTCATTGGATGAACATTTAGGTCCTTTTCGTCCTCCCTAGGCTTATTCTTGTCCAATTAGGGTTTTGAACCAATCTTGTGCTTCAAATAAGTTAATTTGTGTCTTTAGATCAACAATTAGGTCATTTTCGTCTTCCCTAGGCTTATTCTTGTCCAATTAGGGTTTCTAACTAATCTTGTGCATCCAATAGGTGTGTTTGTGTCATTGGATGAACAATTAGCATATTTTCAGTCTCCCTAGGCTTATTCTTTTCCAATTAGGGTTTTTAACCAATTTTGTGCATCCAATAGGTGTGTTTGTGTCATTTGATGAACATTTAGGTCATTTTCGTCATCCCTTGGCTTGTTTTTGTCCAATTAGGGTTTCTAACCAATCTTGTGCATCCAATAGGTGTGTTTGTGTCATTGGATGAACATTTTCGTCATTTTCGTCCTCTCTAGGCTTATTCTTGTCTAATTAGGGTTTGTAACCAATCTTGTGCATCCAATAGGTATGTTTGTGTCATTGGATGAACATTTAGGTTATTTTTGACCTCCCTAGGATTATTCTTTTCCAATTAGGGTTTTCAACCAATCTTGTGCATCAAATAAGTTCATTTGTGTCTTTGGATGAACAATTAGGTTATTTTCGTGCTCCTTAGGCTTATTCTTGTCCAATTAGGGTTTCTAACCAATCTTGTGCATTGAATAAGTTCATTTGTGTAATTGGATGAACAATTAGGTCATATTCGGTCTCCATAGGCTTATTCTTTTCCAATTAAGGTTTTTAACTAATCTTGTACATCCAATAGGTGTGTTTCTATCATTGGATGAACAATTAGGTCATTTTCGTCCTCCCTAGGCTTATTCTTGTCAAATTAGGGTTTCTAACCAATCTTGTTCATCCAACAGGTGTGTTTGTGTCATTGGATGAACATTTAGGTCATTTTCGTCATCCCTTGGCTTATTCTTGTCCAATTAGGGTTTCTAACCAATCTTGTGCATTCAATAGGTGTGTTTGTGTCATTGGATGAACATTTTGGTCATTTTCGACCTCCCTAGGCTTATTCTTGTCCAATTAGGGTTTCTAACCAATCTTGTGCATCCAATAGGTGTGTTTGTGTCATTGGATGAACATTTAGGTCATTTTCGTCCTCCCTAGGCTTATTCTTGTCCAATTAGGGTTTCTAACCAATCTTGTGCATGCAATAGGTGTGTTTGTGTCATTGGATGAACATTTAGGTCATTTTCGTCCTCCCTAGGCTTATTCTTGTCCAATTGGGGTTTTCAACCAATCTTGTGCATCGTATAAGTTCATTTGTGTCTTTGGATGAACAATTAAGTCATTTTCGTCCTCCCTAGGCTTTTTCTTGTCCAATTATGGTTTCTAACTAATCTTGTGCATCCAATAGGTGTGTTTGTGTCATTGGATGAACTATTCGGTCATTTTCGGTCTCCCTAGGCTTATTCTTTTCCTATTAGGGTTTTTAACCAATCTTGTGCATCCAATAGGTGTGATTGTGTCATTGGATGAACCTTTAGGTCATTTTCGTCATCCCTAGGCTTATTCTTGTCCAATTAGGGTTTTCAACGAATCTTGTGCATCCAATAGGTGTGTTTGTGTCATTGGATGAACATTTAGGTCATTTTCGTCCTCCCTAGGCTTATTCTTGTCCAATTAGGGTTTCTAACCCATCTTGTGCATTCAATAGGTGTGTTTGTGTCATTGGATGAACAATTAGGTCATTTTCGTCATCCCTAGGCTTATTCTTGTCCAATTAGGGTTTTCAACGAATCTTGTGCATCCAATAGGTGTGTTTGTGTCATTGGATGAACATTTAGGTCCTTTTCGTCCTCCCTAGGCTTATTCTTGTCCAATTAGGGTTTTGAACCAATCTTGTGCTTCAAAAAAGTTAATTTGTGTCTTTAGATCAACAATTATGTCATTTTCGTCTTCCCTAGGCTTATTCTTGTCCAATTAGGGTTTCTAACTAATCTTGTGCATCCAATAGGTGTGTTTGTGTCATTGGATGAACAATTAGCTCATTTTCAGTCTCCCTAGGCTTATTCTTTTCCAATTAGGGTTTCGTACCCATCTTATGCATTCAATAGGTGTGTTTGTGTCATTTGATGAACATTTAGGTCATTTTCGTCATCCCTTGGCTTGTTCTTGTCCAATTAGGGTTTCTAACCAATCTTGTGCATCCAATAGGTGTGTTTGGGTCATTGGATGAACATTTAGGTCAATTTCGTCCTCCCTAGGGTTATTCATGTCCAATTAGGGTTTTCAACCAATCTTGTGCATCAAATAAGTTCATTTGTGTCTTTGGATTAACAATTAGGTCATTTTCGTCCTCCCTAGGCTTATTCTTGTCCAATTAGGGTTTCTAACTAATCTTGTGCATCCAATAGGTGTGTTTGTGTCATTGGATGAACATTTAGGTCATTTTCATCCTCCCTAGGCTTATTCTTGTCCAATTAGGGTTTTCAACCAATCTTGTGCATCAAATAAGTTCATTTGTATCTTTGGATGAACATTTAGGTCGTTTCTGTCCTCCCTAGGCTTATTCTTGTCCAATTAGGGTTTTCAACGAATCTTGTGCATCCAATAGGTGTGTTTGTGTCATTGGATGAACATTTAGGTCATTTTCGTCCTCCCTAGGCTTATTCTTGTCCAATTAGGGGTTTCAACCAATCTTGTGCATCAAATAAGTTCATTTGTGTCTTTGGATTAACAATTAGGTCATTTTCCTCCTCCCTAGGCTTATTCTTGTCCAATTAGGGTTTCTAACTAATCTTGTGCATCCAATAGGTGTGTTTGTGTCATTGGATGAACAATTAGCTCATTTTCAGTCTCCCTAGCCTTATTCTTTTCCAATTAGGGTTTTTAACCAATTTTGTGCATCCAATAGATGTGTTTGTGTCATTTGATGAACATTTAGGTCATTTTAGTCATCCCTTGGCTTGTTTTTATCCAATTAGGGTTTCTAACCAATCTTGTGCATCCAATAGGTGTGTTTGTGTCATTGGATGAACATTTAGGTCATTTTCGTCCTCCCTAGGCTTATTCTTGTCCAATTAGGGTTTTTAACGAATCTTGTGCATCCAATAGTTGTGTTTGTGTCATTGGATGAACATTTAGGTCATTTTCGTCCTCCCTAGGCTTATTCTTGTCCAATTAGGGTTTCTAACCAATCTTGTGCATGCAATAGGTGTGTTTGTGTCATTGGATGAACATTTAGGTCATTTTCGTCCTCCCTAGGCTTATTCTTGTCCAATTGGGGTTTTCAACCAATCTTGTGCATCGTATAAGTTCATTTGTGTCTTTGGATGAACAATTAAGTCATTTTCGTCCTCCCTAGGCTTTTTCTTGTCCAATTATGGTTTCTAACTAATCTTGTGCATCCAATAGGTGTGTTTGTGTCATTGGATGAACTATTCGGTCATTTTCGGTCTCCCTAGGCTTATTCTTTTCCTATTAGGGTTTTTAACCAATCTTGTGCATCCAATAGGTGTGATTGTGTCATTGGATGAACCTTTAGGTCATTTTCGTCATCCCTAGGCTTATTCTTGTCCAATTAAGGTTTTCAACGAATCTTGTGCATCCAATAGGTGTGTTTGTGTCATTGGATGAACATTTAGGTCATTTTCGTCCTCCCTAGGCTTATTCTTGTCCAATTAGGGTTTCGAACCCATCTTGTGCATTCAATAGGTGTGTTTGTGTCATTGGATGAACAATTAGGTCATTTTCGACATCCCTAGGCTTATTCTTGTCCAATTAGGGTTTTCAACGAATCTTGTGCATCCAATAGGTGTGTTTGTGTCATTGGATGAACATTTAGGTCTTTTTCGTCCTCCCTAGGCTTATTCTTGTCCAATTAGGGTTTTGAACCAATCTTGTGCTTCAAAAAAGTTAATTTGTGTCTTTAGATCAACAATTAGGTCATTTTCGTCTTCCCTAGGCTTATTCTTGTCCAATTAGGTTTCTAACTAATCTTGTGCATCCAATAGGTGTGTTTGTGTCATTGGATGAACAATTAGCTCATTTTCAGTCTCCCTAGGCTTATTCTTTTCCAATTACGGTTTTTAACCAATTTTGTGCATCCAATAGGTGTGTTTGTGTCATTTGATGAACATTTAGGTCATTTTCGTCATCCCTTGGCTTGTTTTTGTCCAATTAGGGTTTCTAACCAATCTTGTGCATCCAATAGGTGCGTTTGTGTCATTGGATGAACATTTTCGTCATTTTCGACCTCTCTAGGCTTATTCTTGTCTAATTAGGGTTTGTAACCAATCTTGTGCATCCAATAGGTATGTTTGTGTCATTGGATGAACATTTAGGTTATTTTTGACCTCCCTAGGATTATTCTTTTCCAATTAGGGTTTTCAACCAATCTTGTGCATCAAATAAGTTCATTTGTGTCTTTGGATGAACAATTAGGTTATTTTCGTGCTCCTTAGGCTTATTCTTGTCCAATTAGGGTTTCTAACCAATCTTGTGCATTGAATAAGTTCATTTGTGTAATTGGATGAACAATTACGTCATATTCGGTCTCCATAGGCTTATTCTTTTCCAATTAAGGTTTTTAACTAATCTTGTACATCCAATAGGTGTGTTTCTATCATTGGATGAACAATTAGGTCATTTTCGTCCTCCCTAAGCTTATTCTTGTCAAATTAGGGTTTCTAACCAATCTTGTTCATCCAACAGGTATGTTTGTGTCATTGGATGAACATTTAGGTCATTTTCGTCATCCCTTGGCTTATTCTTGTCCAATTAGGGTTTCTAACCAATCTTGTGCATTCAATAGGTGTGTTTGGGTCATTGGATGACCATTTAGGTCATTTTCGTCATCCCTTGGCTTATTCTTGTCCAATTAGGGTTTCTAACCAATCTTGTGCATTTAATAGGTGTGTTTGTGTCATTGGATGAACATTTTGGTCATTTTCGACCTCCCTTGGCTTATTCTTGTCTAATTAGGGTTTTTAACGAATCTTATGCATCGAATTGGTGTGTTTGTGTCATTGGATGAACATTTAGGTCAATTTCGACCTCCCTAAGCTTATTCTTGTCCAATTAGGGTTTCTAACCAATCTTGTGCATCCAATAGGTGTGTTTGTGTCATTGGATGAACATTTAGGTCATTTTCGTCCTTCCTTGGCTTATTCTTGTCCAATTAGGGTTTTCAACCAATCTTGTGCATCAAATAAGTTCATTTGTGTCTTTGGATGAACAATTAGGTTATATTCGTCTTCCCTAGGCTTATTCTTGTCCAATTAGGGTTTCTAACCAATCTTGTGCATTGAATAAGTTCATTTGTGTAATTGGATGAATAATTAGGTCATTTTCGGTCTACATAGGCTTATTCTTTTCCAATTAAGGTTTTTAACCAATCTTGTACATCCAATAGGTGTGTTTGTGTCATTGGACGAACAATTAGGTCATTTTCATCCTCCTTAAGCTTATTCTTGTCCAATTAGGGTTTGTAACCAATCTTGTGCATTCAATAGGTGTGTTTGTGTCATTGGATGAACATTTTGGTCATTTTCGTCCTCCCTAGGCTTATTCTTGTCCAATTAGGGTTTTTAACGAATCTTGTGCATCCAATAGTTGTGTTTGTGTCATTAGATGAACATTTAGGTCATTTTCGTCCTCCCTAGGCTTATTCTTGTCCAATTAGGGTTTCTAACCAATCTTGTGCATCCAATAGGTATGTTTGTGTCATTGGATGAACATTTAGGTCGTTTTCATCCTCCCTAGGCTTATTCTTGTCCAATTAGGGTTTTCAACCAATCTTGCGCATCGAATAAGTTCATTTGTATCTTTGGATGAACATTTAGGTCGTTTCCGTCCTCCCTAGGCTTATTCTTGTCCAATTAGGGTTTTCAAGGAATCTTGTGCATCCAATAGGTGTGTTTGTGTCATTGGATGAACATTTAAGTCATTTTCGTCCTCCCTAGGCTTATTCTTGTCCAATTAGGGGTTTCAACCAATCTTGTGCATCAAATAAGTTCATTTGTGTCTTGGGATTAATAATTAGGTCATTTTCGTCCTCCCTAGGCTTATTCTTGTCCAATTAGGGTTTCTAACTAATCTTATGCATCCAATAGGTGTGTTTGTGTCATTGGATGAACAATTAGCTCATTTTCAGTCTCCCTAGGCTAATTCTTTTCCAATTAGAGTTTCTAACCAATCAAGTGCATTGAATAAGTTCATTTGTGTAATTGGATGAACAATTAGGTCATTTTTGGTCTCCATAGGCTTATTCTTTTCCAATTAGGGTTTCTAACCAATTTTGTGTATCCAATAGGTGTGTTAGTGTCATTGGATGAACATTAAGGTCATTTTCGTCCTCCCTAGGCTTATTCTTCTCCAATTAGGGTTTTCAACCAATCTTGTGCATCAAATGAGTTCATTTGTGTCTTTGGATGAACAATTAGGTCATATTCGTCTTCCCTAGGCTTATTCTTGTCCAATTAAGGTTTTTAACCAATCTTGTACGTCCAATAGGTGTGTTTGTGTCATTGGATGAACAATTAGGTCATTTTCGTCCTCCTTAAGCTTATTCCTGTCAAATTAGGGTTTCTAACCAACCTTGTTCATCCAACAGGTATGATTGTGTCATTGGATGAATATTTAGGTCAATTTCGTCATCCCTTGGTTTATTCTTGTCCAATTAGGGTTTCTAACCAATCTTGTGCATCCAATAGGAATGTTTGTTTCATTGGATGAACATTTAGGTCATTTTCGTCCTTCCTTGACTTATTCTTGTCCAATTAGGGTTTTCAACCAATCTTGTGCATCAAATAAGTTCATTTGTGTCTTTGGATGAACAATTAGGTCATATTCGTCTTCCCTAGGCTTATTCTTGTCCAATTAAGGTTTTTAACCCATCTTGTACATCCAATAGGTGTGTTTGTGTCATTGGATGAACAATTAGGTCATTTTCGTCCTCCTTAAGCTTATTCCTGTCAAATTAGGGTTTCTAACCAACCTTGTTCATCCAACAGGTGTGATTGTGTCATTGGATGAACATTTAGGTCAATTTCGTCATCCCTTGGTTTATTCTTGTCCAATTAGGGTTTCTAACCAATCTTGTGCATCCAATAGGAGTGTTTGTTTCATTGGATGAACATTTAGGTCATTTTCGTCCTTCCTTGGCTTATTCTTGTCCAATTAGGGTTTTCAACCAATCTTGTGCATCAAATAAGTTCATTTGTGTCTTTGGATGAACAATTAGGTCATATTCGTCTTCCCTAGGCTTATTCTTGTCCAATTAGGGTTTCTAACCAATCTTGTGCATTGAATAAGTTCATTAGTGTAATTGGATGTACAATTAGGTCATTTTCGGTCTCCATAGGCTTATTCTTTTCCAATTAGGGTATCTAACCAATTTTGTGCATCCAATAGGTGTGTTTGTGTCATTTGATGAACATTTAGGTCATTTTCGTCATCCCTTGGCTTGTTCTTGTCCAATTAGGGTTTCTAACCAATCTTGTGCATCCAATAGGTGTGTTTGTGTCATTGGATGAACATTTAGGTCATTTTCGTCCTCCCTAGGCTTATTCTTGTCCAATTAGGGTTTTTAACCAATCTTGTGCATCAAATGAGTTCATTTGTGTCTTTGGATGAACAATTAGGTCATATTCGTCTTCCCTAGGCTTATTCTTGTCCAATTAGGGTTTCTAACCAATCTTGTGCATTGAATAAGTTCATTTGTGTAATTGGATGTACAATTAGGTCATTTTCGGTCTCCATAGGCTTATTCTTTTCCAATTAGGGTTTCTAACCAATTTTGTGCATCCAATAGGTGTGTTTGTGTCATTTGATGAACATTTAGGTCATTTTCGTCATCCCTTGGCTTGTTCTTGTCCAATTAGGGTTTCTAACCAATCTTGTGCATCCAATAGGTGTGTTTGTGTCATTGGATGAACATTTAGGTCATTTTCGTCCTCCCTAGGCTTATTCTTGTCCAATTAGGGTTTCTAACCAATCTTTTGCATCCAATAGGTGTGTTTGTGTCATTGGATGAACAATTAGGTCATTTTCGGTCTCCCTAGGCTTATTCTTGTCCAATTAAGGTTTCTAACCAATCTTATGCATTGAATAAGTTCATTTGTGTAATTGGATGAATAATTAGGTCGTTTTCGGTCTCCATAGGCTTATTCTTTTCCAATTAAGGTTTTTAACCAATCTTGTACATCCAATAGGTGTGTTTGTGTCATTGGATGAACAATTAGGTCATTTTCGTCCTCCTTAAGCTTATTCCTATCAAATTATGGTTTCTAACCAATCTTGTTCATCCAACAGGTGTGTTTGTGTCATTGGATGAACATTTAGGTCATTTTCGTCATCCCTTGGCTTATTCTTGTCCAATTAGGGTTTCTAACCAATCTTGTGCATTCAATAGGTGTGTTTGTGTCATTGGATGAACATTTTGGTCATTTTCGACCTCCCTAGGCTTATTCTTGTCTAATTAGGGTTTATAACGAATCTTGTGCATCCAACAGGTATGTTTGTGTCATTGGATGAACATTTAGGTCATTTTCATCCTCCCTAGGCTTATTCTTGTCCAATTAGGGTTTTCAACCAATCTTGTGCATCGAATAAGTTCATTTGTATCTTTGGATGAACATTTAGGTCGTTTCTGTCCTCCCTAGGCTTATTCTTGTCCAATTAGGGTTTTCAACGAATCTTGTGCATCCAATAGGTGTCTTTGTGTCATTGGATGAACATTTAGGTCATTTTCGTCCTCCCTAGGCTTATTCTTGTCCAATTAGGGGTTTCAACCAATCTTGTGCATCAAATAAGTTCATTTGTGTCTTTGGATTAACAATTAGGTCATTTTCCTCCTCCCTAGGCTTATTCTTGTCCAATTAGGGTTTCTAACTAATCTTGTGCATCCAATAGGTGTGTTTGTGTCATTGGATGAACAATTAGCTCATTTTCAGTCTCCCTAGCCTTATTCTTTTCCAATTAGGGTTTTTAACCAATTTTGTGCATCCAATAGGTGTGTTTGTGTCATTTGATGAACATTTAGGTCATTTTAGTCATCCCTTGGCTTGTTTTTATCCAATTAGGGTTTCTAACCAATCTTGTGCATCCAATAGGTGTGTTTGTGTCATTGGATGAACATTTAGGTCATTTTCGTCCTCCCTAGGCTTATTCTTGTCCAATTAGGGTTTTTAACGAATCTTGTGCATCCAATAGTTGTGTTTGTGTCATTGGATGAACATTTAGGTCATTTTCGTCCTCCCTAGGCTTATTCTTGTCCAATTAGGGTTTCTAACCAATCTTGTGCATCCAATAGGTATGTTTGTGTCATTGGATGAACATTTAGGTCGTTTTCATCCTCCCTAGGCTTATTCTTGTCCAATTAGGGTTTTCAACCAATCTTGCGCATCGAATAAGTTCATTTGTATCTTTGGATGAACATTTAGGTCGTTTCCGTCCTCCCTAGGCTTATTCTTGTCCAATTAGGGTTTTCAAGGAATCTTGTGCATCCAATAGGTGTGTTTGTGTCATTGGATGAACATTTAGGTCATTTTCGTCCTCCCTAGGCTTATTCTTGTCCAATTAGGGGTTTCAACCAATCTTGTGCATCAAATAAGTTCATTTGTGTCTTGGGATTAATAATTAGGTAATTTTCGTCCTCCCTAGGCTTATTCTTGTCCAATTAGGGTTTTTAACCAATCTTGTGCATCCAATAGGTGTGTTTCTGTTATCGGGTGAACATTTTCGTCATTTTCGACCTCCCTAGGCTTATTCTTGTCCAATTAGGGTTTCTAACCAATCTTGTGCATCCAATAGGTGTGTTTGTGTCATTGGGTGAACAATTAGGTCATTTTCGTCCTCCCTAGGCTTATTCTTGTCAAATTAGGGTTTCTAACCAATCTTATGCATCCAATTGGTGTGTTTGTATCATTGGATGAACATTAAGGTCATTTACTACTTCCCTAGGCTTATTCTTTTCCAATTAGGGTTTTTAACTTATCTTGTGCATCCAATAGGTGTGTTTGTGTCATTGGATGAACAATTAGGTCATTTTCGGTCTCCCTTGGCTTATTCTTGTTCAATTAGGGTTTTTAACCAATCTTGTGCATCCAATAGGTGTGTTTGTGTCATTGGATGAACATTTAGGTCATTTTCGTCATCCCTTGGCTTATTCTTGTCCAATTAGGGTTTCTAACCAATCTTGTGCATCCAATAGGTGTGTTTGTGTCATTGGATGAACATTTAGGTCATTTTCGTCCTCCCTAGGCTTATTCTTGTCCAATTAGGGTTTCTAACCAATCTTGTGCATGCAATAGGTGTGTTTGTGTCATTGGATGAACATTTAGGTCATTTTCGTCCTCCCTAGGCTTATTCTTGTCCAATTAGGGTTTTCAACCAATCTTGTGCATCGTATAAGTTCGTTTGTGTCTTTGGATGAACAATTAAGTCATTTTCGTCCTCCCTAGGCTTTTTCTTGTCCAATTATGGTTTCTAACTAATCTTGTGCATCCAATAGGTGTGTTTGTGTCATTGGATGAACTATTCGGTCATTTTCGGTCTCCCTAGGCTTATTCTTTTCCTATTAGGGTTTTTAACCAATCTTGTGCATCCAATAGGTGTGATTGTGTCATTGGAGGAACCTTTAGGTCATTTTCGTCATCCCTAGGCTTATTCTTGTCCAATTAAGGTTTTCAACGAATCTTGTGCATCCAATAGGTGTGTTTGTGTCATTGGATGAACATTTAGGTCATTTTCATCCTCCCTAGGCTTATTCTTGTCCAATTAGGGTTTCTAACCCATCTTGTGCATTCAATAGGTGTGTTTGTGTCATTGGATGAACAATTAGGTCATTTTCGACATCCCTAGGCTTATTCTTGTCCAATTAGGGTTTTCAACGAATCTTGTGCATCCAATAGGTGTGTTTGTGTCATTGGATGAACATTTAGGTCCTTTTCGTCCTCCCTAGGCTTATTCTTGTCCAATTAGGGTTTTGAACCAATCTTGTGCTTCAAAAAAGTTAATTTGTGTCTTTAGATCAACAATTAGGTCATTTTCGTCTTCCCTAGGCTTATTCTTGTCCAATTAGGGTTTCTAACTAATCTTGTGCATCCAATAGGTGTGTTTGTGTCATTGGATGAACAATTAGCATATTTTCAGTCTCCCTAGGCTTATTCTTTTCCAATTAGGGTTTTTAACCAATTTTGTGCATCCAATAGGTGTGTTTGTGTCATTGGATGAACATTTAGGTCATTTTCGTCATCCCTTGGCTTGTTTTTGTCCAATTAGGGTTTCTAACCAAACTTGTGCATCCAATAGGTGTGTTTGTGTCATTGGATGAACATTTTCGTCATTTTCGACCTCTCTAGGCTTATTCTTGTCTAATTAGGGTTTGTAACCAATCTTGTGCATCCAATAGGTATGTTTGTGTCATTGGATGAACATTTAGGTTATTTTTGACCTCCCTAGGATTATTCTTTTCCAATTAGGGTTTTCAACCAATCTTGTGCATCAAATAAGTTCATTTGTGTCTTTGGATGAACAATTAGGTTATTTCGTGCTCCTTAGGCTTATTCTTGTCCAATTATGGTTTCTAACCAATCTTGTGCATTGAATAAGTTCATTTGTGTAATTGGATGAACAATTAGGTCATATTCGGTCTCCATAGGCTTATTCTTTTCCAATTAAGGTTTTTAACCAATCTTGTACATCCAATAGGTGTGTTTGTATCATTGGAGGAACAATTAGGTCATTTTCGTCCTCCCTAAGCTTATTCTTGTCAAATTAGGGTTTCTAACCAATCTTGTTCATCCAACAGGTGTGTTTGTGTCATTGGATGAACATTTAGGTCATTTTCGTCATCCCTTGGCTTATTCTAGTCCAATTAGGGTTTCTAACCAATCTTGTGCATTCAATAGGTGTGTTTGTGTCATTGGATGAACATTTTGGTCATTTTCGATCTCCCTAGGCTTATTCTTGTCTAATTAGGGTTTATAACGAATCTTGTGCATCCAACAGGTATGTTTGTGTCATTGGATGAACATTTAGGTCATTTTCATCCTCCCTAGGCTTATTCTTGTCCAATTAGGGTTTTCAACCAATCTTGTGCATCGAATAAGTTCATTTGTATCTTTGGATGAACATTTAGGTCGTTTCTGTCCTCCCTAGGCTTATTCTTGTCCAATTAGGGTTTTCAACGAATCTTGTGCATCCAATAGGTGTGTTTGTGTCATTGGATGAACATTTAGGTCATTTTCGTCCTCCCTAGGCTTATTCTTGTCCAATTAGGGGTTTCAACCAATCTTGTGCATCAAATAAGTTCATTTGTGTCTTTGGATTAACAATTAGGTCATTTTCGTCCTCCCTAGGCTTATTCTTGTCCAATTAGGGTTTCTAACTAATCTTGTGCATCCAATAGGTGTGTTTGTGTTATTGGATGAACAATTAGCTCATTTTCAGTCTCCCTAGCCTTATTCTTTTCCAATTAGGGTTTTTAACCAATTTTGTGCATCCAATAGGTGTGTTTGTGTCATTTGATGAACATTTAGGTCATTTTCGTCATCCCTTGGCTTGTTTTTATCCAATTAGGGTTTCTAACCAATCTTGTGCATCCAGTAGGTGTGTTTGTGTCATTGGATGAACATTTAGGTCATTTTCGTCCTCCCTAGGCTTATTCTTGTCCAATTAGGGGTTTCAACCAATCTTGTGCATCAAATAAGTTCATTTGTGTCTTTGGATTAACAATTAGGTCATTTTCGTCCTCCCTAGGCTTATTCTTGTCCAATTAGGGTTTCTAACTAATCTTGTGCATCCAATAGGTGTGTTTGTGTCATTGGATGAACAATTAGCTCATTTTCAGTCTCCCTAGCCTTATTCTTTTCCAATTAGGGTTTTTAACCAATTTTGTGCATCCAATAGGTGTGTTTGTGTCATTTGATGAACATTTAGGTCATTTTAGTCATCCCTTGGCTTGTTTTTGTCCAATTAGGGTTTCTAACCAATCTTGTGCATCCAGTAGGTGTGTTTGTGTCATTGGATGAACATTTAGGTCATTTTCGTCCTCCCTAGGCTTATTCTTGTCCAATTAGGGTTTTTAACGAATCTTGTGCATCCAATAGTTGTGTTTGTGTCATTGGATGAACATTTAGGTCATTTTCGTCCTCCCTAGGCTTATTCTTGTCCAATTAGGGTTTCTAACCAATCTTGTGCATGCAATAGGTGTGTTTGTGTCATTGGATGAACATTTAGGTCATTTTCGTCCTCCCTAGGCTTATTCTTGTCCAATTGGGGTTTTCAACCAATCTTGTGCATCGTATAAGTTCATTTGTGTCTTTGGATGAACAATTAAGTCATTTTCGTCCTCCCTAGGCTTTTTCTTGTCCAATTATGGTTTCTAACTAATCTTGTGCATCCAATAGGTGTGTTTGTGTCATTGGATGAACTATTCGGTCATTTTCGGTCTCCCTAGGCTTATTCTTTTCCTATTAGGGTTTTTAACCAATCTTGTGCATCCAATAGGTGTGATTGTGTCATTGGATGAACCTTTAGGTCATTTTCGTCATCCCTAGGCTTATTCTTGTCCAATTAAGGTTTTCAACGAATCTTGTGCATCCAATAGGTGTGTTTGTGTCATTGGATGAACATTTAGGTCATTTTCGTCCTCCCTAGGCTTATTCTTGTCCAATTAGGGTTTTCAACGAATCTTGTGCATCCAATAGGTGTGTTTGTGTCATTGGATGAACATTTAGGTCCTTTTCGTCCTCCCTAGGCTTATTCTTGTCCAATTAGGGTTTTGAACCAATCTTGTGCTTCAAAAAAGTTAATTTGTGTCTTTAGATCAACAATTACGTCATTTTCGTCTTCCCTAGGCTTATTCTTGTCCAATTAGGGTTTCTAACTAATCTTGTGCATCCAATAGGTGTGTTTGTGTCATTGGATGAACAATTAGCTCATTTTCAGTCTCCCTAGGCTTATTCTTTTCCAATTACGGTTTTTAACCAATTTTGTGCATCCAATAGGTGTGTTTGTGTCATTTGATGAACATTTAGGTCATTTTCGTCATCCCTTGGCTTGTTTTTGTCCAATTAGGGTTTCTAACCAATCTTGTGCATCCAATAGGTGCGTTTGTGTCATTGGATGAACATTTTCGTCATTTTCGACCTCTCTAGGCTTATTCTTGTCTAATTAGGGTTTGTAACCAATCTTGTGCATCCAATAGGTATGTTTGTGTCATTGGATGAACATTTAGGTTATTTTTGACCTCCCTAGGATTATTCTTTTCCAATTAGGGTTTTCAACCAATCTTGTGCATCAAATAAGTTCATTTGTGTCTTTGGATGAACAATTAGGTCATTGTCGTGCTCCTTAGGCTTATTCTTGTCCAATTAGGGTTTCTAACCAATCTTGTGCATTGAATAAGTTCATTTGTGTAATTGGATGAACAATTAGGTCATATTCGGTCTCCATAGGCTTATTCTTTTCCAATTAAGGTTTTTAACTAATCTTGTACATCCAATAGGTGTGTTTCTATCATTGGATGAACAATTAGGTCATTTTCGTCCTCCCTAAGCTTATTCTTGTCAAATTAGGGTTTCTAACCAATCTTGTTCATCCAACAGGTGTGTTTGTGTCATTGGATGAACATTTAGGTCATTTTCGTCATCCCTTGGCTTATTCTTGTCCAATTAGGGTTTCTAACCAATCTTGTGCATTCAATAGGTGTGTTTGGGTCATTGGATGAACATTTAGGTCATTTTCGTCATCCCTTGGCTTATTCTTGTCCAATTAGGGTTTCTAACCAATCTTGTGCATTGAATAAGTTCATTTGTGTAATTGGATGAACAATTAGGTCATATTCGGTCTCCATAGGCTTATTCTTTTCCAATTAAGGTTTTTAACTAATCTTGTACATCCAATAGGTGTGTTTCTATCATTGGATGAACAATTAGGTCATTTTCGTCCTCCCTAAGCTTATTCTTGTCAAATTAGGGTTTCTAACCAATCTTGTTCATCCAACAGGTGTGTTTGTGTCATTGGATGAACATTTAGGTCATTTTCGTCATCCCTTGGCTTATTCTTGTCCAATTAGGGTTTCTAACCAATCTTGTGCATTCAATAGGTGTGTTTGTGTCATTGGATGAACATTTTGGTCATTTTCGACCTCCCTAGGCTTATTCTTGTCTAATTAGGGTTTATAACGAATCTTGTGCATCCAACAGGTATGTTTGTGTCATTGGATGAACATTTAGGTCATTTTCATCCTCCCTAGACTTATTCTTGTCCAATTAGGGTTTTCAACCAATCTTGTGCATCAAATAAGTTCATTTGTATCTTTGGATGAACATTTAGGTCGTTTCTGTCCTCCCTAGGCTTATTCTTGTCCAATTAGGGTTTTCAACGAATCTTGTGCATCCAATAGGTGTGTTTGTGTCATTGGATGAACATTTAGGTCATTTTCGTCCTCCCTAGGCTTATTCTTGTCCAATTAGGGGTTTCAACCAATCTTGTGCATCAAATAAGTTCGTTTGTGTCTTTGGATTAACAATTAGGTCATTTTCCTCCTCCCTAGGCTTATTCTTGTCCAATTAGGGTTTCTAACTAATCTTGTGCATCCAATAGGTGTGTTTGTGTCATTGGATGAACAATTAGCTCATTTTCAGTCTCCCTAGCCTTATTCTTTTCCAATTAGGGTTTTTAACCAATTTTGTGCATCCAATAGGTGTGTTTGTGTCATTTGATGAACATTTAGGTCATTTTAGTCATCCCTTGGCTTGTTTTTATCCAATTAGGGTTTCTAACCAATCTTGTGCATCCAATAGGTGTGTTTGTGTCATTGGATGAACATTTAGGTCATTTTCGTCCTCCCTAGGCTTATTCTTGTCCAATTAGGGTTTTTAACGAATCTTGTGCATCCAATAGTTGTGTTTGTCATTGGATGAACATTTAGGTCATTTTCGTCCTCCCTAGGCTTATTCTTGTCCAATTAGGGTTTCTAACCAATCTTGTGCATGCAATAGGTGTGTTTGTGTCATTGGATGAACATTTAGGTCATTTTCGTCCTCCCTAGGCTTATTCTTGTCCAATTAGGGTTTTCAACCAATCTTGTGCATCGTATAAGTTCATTTGTGTCTTTGGATGAACAATTAAGTCATTTTCGTCCTCCCTAGGCTTTTTCTTGTCCAATTATGGTTTCTAACTAATCTTGTGCATCCAATAGGTGTGTTTGTGTCATTGGATGAACTATTCGGTCATTTTCGGTCTCCCTAGGCTTATTCTTTTCCTATTAGGGTTTTTAACCAATCTTGTGCATCCAATAGGTGTGATTGTGTCATTGGATGAACCTTTAGGTCATTTTCGTCCTCCCTAGGCTTATTCTTGTCCAATTAGGGTTTCTAACCAATCTTGTGCATGCAATAGGTGTGTTTGTGTCATTGGATGAACATTTAGGTCATTTTCGTCCTCCCTAGGCTTATTCTTGTCCAATTAGGGTTTTCAACCAATCTTGTGCATCGAATAAGTTCATTTGTGTCTTTGGATGAACAATTAAGTCATTTTCGTCCTCCCTAGGCTTTTTCTTGTCCAATTATGGTTTCTAACTAATCTTGTGCATCCAATAGGTGTGTTTGTGTCATTGGATGAACTATTCGGTCATTTTCGGTCTCCCTAGGCTTATTCTTTTCCTATTAGGGTTTTTAACCAATCTTGTGCATCCAATATGTGTGATTGTGTCATTGGATGAACCTTTAGGTCATTTTCGTCATCCCTAGGCTTATTCTTGTCCAATTAAGGTTTTCAACGAATCTTGTGCATCCAATAGGTGTGTTTGTGTCATTGGATGAACATTTAGGTCATTTTCGTCCTCCCTAGGCTTATTCTTGTCCAATTAGGGTTTCGAACCCATCTTGTGCATTCAATAGGTGTGTTTGTGTCATTGGATGAACAATTAGGTCATTTTCGACATCCCTAGGCTTATTCTTGTCCAATTAGGGTTTTCAACGAATCTTGTGCATCCAATAGGTGTGTTTGTGTCATTGGATGAACATTTAGGTCCTTTTCGTCCTCCCTAGGCTTATTCTTGTCCAATTAGGGTTTTGAACCAATCTTGTGCTTCAAATAAGTTAATTTGTGTCTTTAGATCAACAATTAGGTCATTTTCGTCTTCCCTAGGCTTATTCTTGTCCAATTAGGGTTTCTAACTAATCTTGTGCATCCAATAGGTGTGTTTGTGTCATTGGATGAACAATTAGCTCATTTTCAGTCTCCCTAGGCTTATTCTTTTCCAATTAGGGTTTCGTACCCATCTTATGCATTCAATAGGTGTGTTTGTGTCATTTGATGAACATTTAGGTCATTTTCGTCATCCCTTGGCTTGTTCTTGTCCAATTAGGGTTTCTAACCAATCTTGTGCATCCAATAGGTGTGTTTGGGTCATTGGATGAACATTTAGGTCAATTTCGTCCTCCCTAGGGTTATTCATGTCCAATTAGGGTTTTCAACCAATCTTGTGCATCAAATAAGTTCATTTGTGTCTTTGGATTAACAATTAGGTCATTTTCGTCCTCCCTAGGCTTATTCTTGTCCAATTAGGGTTTCTAACTAATCTTGTGCATCCAATAGGTGTGTTTGTGTCATTGGATGAACAATTAGCTCATTTTCAGTCTCCCTAGCCTTATTCTTTTCCAATTAGGGTTTTTAACCAATTTTGTGCATCCAATAGGTGTGTTTGTGTCATTTGATGAACATTTAGGTCATTTTAGTCATCCCTTGGCTTGTTTTTGTCCAATTAGGGTTTCTAACCAATCTTGTGCATCCAATAGGTGTGTTTGTGTCATTGGATGAACATTTAGGTCATTTTCGTCCTCCCTAGGCTTATTCTTGTCCAATTAGGGTTTCTAACCAATCTTGTGCATCCAATAGGTATGTTTGTGTCATTGGATGAACATTTAGGTCGTTTTCATCCTCCCTAGGCTTATTCTTGTCCAATTAGGGTTTTCAACCAATCTTGCGCATCGAATAAGTTCATTTGTATCTTTGGATGAACATTTAGGTCGTTTCCGTCCTCCCTAGGCTTATTCTTGTCCAATTAGGGTTTTCAAGGAATCTTGTGCATCCAATAGGTGTGTTTGTGTCATTGGATGAACATTTAAGTCATTTTCGTCCTCCCTAGGCTTATTCTTGTCCATTTAGGGGTTTCAACCAATCTTGTGCATCAAATAAGTTCATTTGTGTCTTGGGATTAATAATTAGGTCATTTTCGTCCTCCCTAGGCTTATTCTTGTCCAATTAGGGTTTCTAACTAATCTTATGCATCCAATAGGTGTGTTTGTGTCATTGGATGAACAATTAGCTCATTTTCAGTCTCCCTAGGCTAATTCTTTTCCAATTAGAGTTTCTAACCAATCTAGTGCATTGAATAAGTTCATTTGTGTAATTGGATGAACAATTAGGTCATTTTTGGTCTCCATAGGCTTATTCTTTTCCAATTAGGGTTTCTAACCAATTTTGTGTATCCAATAGGTGTGTTAGTGTCATTGGATGAACATTAAGGTCATTTTCGTCCTCCCTAGGCTTATTCTTCTCCAATTAGGGTTTTCAACCAATCTTGTGCATCAAATGAGTTCATTTGTGTCTTTGGATGAACAATTAGGTCATATTCGTCTTCCCTAGGCTTATTCTTGTCCAATTAAGGTTTTTAACCAATCTTGTACGTCCAATAGGTGTGTTTGTATCATTGGATGAACAATTAGGTCATTTTCGTCCTCCTTAAGCTTATTCCTGTCAAATTGGGGTTTCTAACCAACCTTGTTCATCCAACAGGTGTGATTGTGTCATTGGATGAATATTTAGGTCAATTTCGTCATCCCTTGGTTTATTCTTGTCCAATTAGGGTTTCTAACCAATCTTGTGCATCCAATAGGAATGTTTGTTTCATTGGATGAACATTTAGGTCATTTTCGTCCTTCCTTGACTTATTCTTGTCCAATTAGGGTTTTCAACCAATCTTGTGGATCAAATAAGTTCATTTGTGTCTTTGGATGAACAATTAGGTCATATTCGTCTTCCCTAGGCTTATTCGTGTGCAATTAGGGTTTCTAACCAATCTTGTGCATTGAATAAGTTCATTTGTGTAATTGGATGAATAATTAGGTCATTTTCGGTCTCTATAGGCTTATTCTTTTCCAATTAAGGTTTTTAACCAATCTTGTACATCCAATAGGTGTGTTTGTGTCATTGGATTAACAATTAGGTCATATTCGTCTTCCCTATGCTTATTGTTGTCCAATTAAGGTTTCTAACCAATCTTATGCACTGAATAAGTTCATTTGTGTAATTGGATGAATAATTAGGCCATTTTCGGTCTCCATAGGCTTATTCTTTTCCAATTAGGGTTTTTAACCAATCTTGTGCATCCAATAGGTGTGTTTGTGTCATTTGATGAACATTTAGATCATTTTCGTCATCCCTTGGCTTATTCTTGTCCAATTAGGGTTTCTAACCAATCTTGTGCATTCAATAGGTGTGTTTGTGTCATTGGATAAACATTTTGGTCATTTTCGACCTCCCTTGGCTTATTCTTGTCTAATTAGGGTTTTTAACGAATCTTGTGCATCCAATAGGTGTGTTTGTGTCATTGGATGAACATTTAGGTCAATTTCGTCCTCCCTAGGCTTATTCTTGTCCAATTAGGGTTTTCAACCAATCTTGTGCATCAAATAAATTCATTTGTGTCTTTGGATTAACAATTAGGTCATTTTCGTCCTCGCTAGGCTTATTCTTGTCCAATTAGGGTTTCTAACCAATCTTGTGCATCCAATAGGTGTGTTTGTTTCATTGGATGAACATTTAGGTCATTTTCGTCCTTCCTTGGCTTATTCTTGTCCAATTAGGGTTTTCAACCAATCTTGTGCATCAAATAAGTTCATTTGTGTCTTTGGATGAACAATTAGGTCATATTCGTCTTCCCTAGGCTTATTCTTGTCCAATTAGGGTTTCTAACCAATCTTGTGCATTGAATAAGTTCATTTGTGTAATTGGATGTACAATTAGGTCATTTTCGGTCTCCATAGGCTTATTCTTTTCCAATTAGGGTATCTAACCAATTTTGTGCATCCAATAGGTGTGTTTGTGTCATTTGATGAACATTTAGGTCATTTTCGTCATCCCTTGGCTTGTTCTTGTCCAATTAGGGTTTCTAACCAATCTTGTGCATCCAATAGGTGTGTTTGTGTCATTGGATGAACAATTAGGTCATTTTCGGTCTCCCTAGGCTTATTCTTGTCCAATTAAGGTTTCTAACCAATCTTATGCATTGAATAAGTTCATTTGTGTAATTGGATTAATAATTAGGTCATTTTCGGTCTCCATAGGCTTATTCTTTTCCAATTAAGGTTTTTAACCAATCTTGTACATCCAATAGGTGTGTTTGTGTCATTGGATGAACAATTAGGTCATTTTCGTCCTCCTTAAGCTTATTCCTGTCAAATTATGGTTTCTAACCAATCTTGTTCATCCAACATGTGTGTTTGTGTCATTGGATGAACATTTAGGTCATTTTCGTCATCCCTTGGCTTATTCTTGTCCAATTAGGGTTTCTAACCAATCTTGTGCATTCAATAGGTGTGTTTGTGTCATTTGATGAACATTTAGGTCATTTTCGTCATCCCTTGGCTTGTTCTTGTCCAATTAGGGTTTCTAACCAATCTTGTGCATCCAATAGGTGTGTTTGTGTCATTGGATGAACATTTAGGTCATTTTCGTCCTCCCTAGGCTTATTCTTGTCCAATTAGGGTTTCTAACCAATCTTGTGCATCCAATAGGTGTGTTTGTTGCATTGGATGAACATTTAGGTGATTTTCGTCCTTCCTTGGCTTATTCTTGTCCAATTAGGGTTTTCAACCAATATTGTGCATCAAATAAGTTCATTTGTGTCTTTGGATGAACAATTAGGTCATATTCGTCTTCCCTAGGCTTATTCTTGTCCAATTAGGGTTTCTAACCAATCTTGTGCATTGAATAAGTTCATTTGTGTAATTGGATGTACAATTAGGTCATTTTCGGTCTCCATAGGCTTATTCTTTTCCAATTAGGGTTTCTAACCAATTTTGTGCATCCAATAGGTGTGTTTGTGTCATTTGATGAACATTTAGGTCATTTTCGTCATCCCTTGGCTTGTTCTTGTCCAATTAGGGTTTCTAACCAATCTTGTGCATCCAATAGGTGTGTTTGTGTCATTGGATGAACATTTAGGTCATTTTCGTCCTCCCTAGGCTTATTCTTGTCCAATTAGGGTTTTTAACCAATCTTGTGCATCAAATGAGTTCATTTGTGTCTTTGGATGAACAATTAGGTCATATTCGTCTTCCCTAGGCTTATTCTTGTCCAATTAAGGTTTCTAACCAATCTTATGCATTGAATAAGTTCATTTGTGTAATTGGATGAATAATTAGGTCGTTTTCGGTCTCCATAGGCTTATTCTTTTCCAATTAAGGTTTTTAACCAATCTTGTACATCCAATAGGTGTGTTTGTCTCATTGGATGAACAATTAGGTCATTTTCGTCCTCCTTAAGCTTATTCCTATCAAATTATGGTTTCTAACCAATCTTGTTCATCCAACAGGTGTGTTTGTGTCATTGGATGAACATTTAGGTCATTTTCGTCATCCCTTGGCTTATTCTTGTCCAATTAGGGTTTCTAACCAATCTTGTGCATTCAATAGGTGTGTTTGTGTCATTGGATGAACATTTTGGTCATTTTCGACCTCCCTAGGCTTATTCTTGTCTAATTAGGGTTTATAACGAATCTTGTGCATCCAACAGGTATGTTTGTGTCATTGGATGAACATTTAGGTCATTTTCATCCTCCCTAGGCTTATTCTTGTCCAATTAGGGGTTTCAACCAATCTTGTGCATCAAATAAGTTCATTTGTATCTTTGGATGAACATTTAGGTCGTTTCTGTCCTCCCTAGGCTTATTCTTGTCCAATTCGGGTTTTCAACGAATCTTGTGCATCCAATAGGTGTGTTTGTGTCATTGGATGAACATTTAGGTCATTTTCGTCCTCCCTAGGCTTATTCTTGTCCAATTAGGGGTTTCAACCAATCTTGTGCATCAAATAAGTTCATTTGTGTCTTTGGATTAACAATTAGGTCATTTTCCTCCTCCCTAGGCTTATTCTTGTCCAATTAGGGTTTCTAACTAATCTTGTGCATCCAATAGGTGTGTTTGTGTCATTGGATGAACAATTAGCTCATTTTCAGTCTCCCTAGCCTTATTCTTTTCCAATTAGGGTTTTTAACCAATTTTGTGCATCCAATAGGTGTGTTTGTGTCATTTGATGAACATTTAGGTCATTTTAGTCATCCCTTGGCTTGTTTTTATCCAATTAGGGTTTCTAACCAATCTTGTGCATCCAATAGGTGTGTTTGTGTCATTGGATGAACATTTAAGTCATTTTCGTCCTCCCTAGGCTTATTCTTGTCCAATTAGGGTTTTTAACGAATCTTGTGCATCCAATAGTTGTGTTTGTCATTGGATGAACATTTAGGTCATTTTCGTCCTCCCTAGGCTTATTCTTGTCCAATTAGGGTTTCTAACCAATCTTGTGCATGCAATAGGTGTGTTTGTGTCATTGGATGAACATTTAGGTCATTTTCGTCCTCCCTAGGCTTATTCTTGTCCAATTAGGGTTTTCAACCAATCTTGTGCATCGTATAAGTTCATTTGTGTCTTTGGATGAACAATTAAGTCATTTTCGTCCTCCCTAGGCTTTTTCTTGTCCAATTATGGTTTCTAACTAATCTTGTGCATCCAATAGGTGTGATTGTGTCATTGGATGAACCTTTAGGTCATTTTCGTCATCCCTAGGCTTATTCTTGTCCAATTAAGGTTTTCAACGAATCTTGTGCATCCAATAGGTGTGTTTGTGTCATTGGATGAACATTTAGGTCATTTTCGTCCTCCCTAGGCTTATTCTTGTCCAATTAGGGTTTCGAACCCATCTTGTGCATTCAATAGGTGTGTTTGTGTCATTGGATGAACAATTAGGTCATTTTCGACATCCCTAGGCTTATTCTTGTCCAATTAGGGTTTTCAACGAATCTTGTGCATCCAATAGGTGTGTTTGTGTCATTGGATGAACATTTAGGTCCTTTTCGTCCTCCCTAGGCTTATTCTTGTCCAATTAGGGTTTTGAACCAATCTTGTGCTTCAAATAAGTTAATTTGTGTCTTTAGATCAACAATTAGGTCATTTTCGTCTTCCCTAGGCTTATTCTTGTCCAATTAGGGTTTCTAACTAATCTTGTGCATCCAATAGGTGTGTTTGTGTCATTGGATGAACAATTAGCATATTTTCAGTCTCCCTAGGCTTATTCTTTTCCAATTAGGGTTTTTAACCAATTTTGTGCATCCAATAGGTGTGTTTGTGTCATTTGATGAACATTTAGGTCATTTTCGTCATCCCTTGGCTTGTTTTTGTCCAATTAGGGTTTCTAACCAATCTTGTGCATCCAATAGGTGTGTTTGTGTCATTGGATGAACATTTAGGTCCTTTTCGTCCTCCCTAGGCTTATTCTTGTCCAATTAGGGTTTTGAACCAATCTTGTGCTTCAAAAAAGTTAATTTGTGTCTTTAGATCAACAATTAGGTCATTTTCGTCTTCCCTAGGCTTATTCTTGTCCAATTAGGGTTTCTAACTAATCTTGTGCATCCAATAGGTGTGTTTGTGTCATTGGATGAACAATTAGCTCATTTTCAGTCTCCCTAGGCTTATTCTTTTCCAAATAGGGTTTTTAACCAATTTTGTGCATCCAATAGGTGTGTTTGTGTCATTTGATGAACATTTTGGTCATTTTCGTCATCCCTTGGCTTGTTTTTGTCCAATTAGGGTTTCTAACCAATCTTGTGCATCCAATAGGTGTGTTTGTGTCATTGGATGAACATTTAGGTCATTTTCGTCCTCCGTAGGCTTATTCTTGTCCAATTAGGGTTTTTAACGAATCTTGTGCATCCAATAGTTGTGTTTGTGTCATTGGATGAACATTTAGGTCATTTTCGTCCTCCCTAGGCTTATTCTTGTCCAATTAGGGTTTCTAACCAATCTTGTGCATGCAATAGGTGTGTTTGTGTCATTGGATGAACATTTAGGTCATTTTTGTCCTCCCTAGGCTTATTCTTGTCCAATTAGGGTTTCGAACCCATCTTGTGCATTCAATAGGTGTGTTTGTGTCATTGGATGAACAATTAGGTTATTTTCGACATCCCTAGGCTTATTCTTGTCCAATTAGGGTTTTCAACGAATCTTGTGCATCCAATAGGTGTGTTTGTGTCATTGGATGAACATTTAGGTCCTTTTCGTCCTCCCTAGGCTTATTCTTGTCCAATTAGGGTTTTGAACCAATCTTGTGCTTCAAAAAAGTTAATTTGTGTCTTTAGATCAACAATTATGTCATTTTCGTCTTCCCTAGGCTTATTCTTGTCTAATTAGGGTTTCTAACTAATCTTGTGCATCCAATAGGTGTGTTTGTGTCATTGGATGAACAATTAGCTCATTTTCAGTCTCCCTAGGCTTATTCTTTTCCAATTAGGGTTTTTAACCAATTTTGTGCATCCAATAGGTGTGTTTGTGTCATTTGATGAACATTTAGGTCATTTTCGTCATCCCTTGGCTTGTTCTTGTCCAATTAGGGTTTCTAACCAATCTTGTGCATCCAATAGGTGTGTTTGTGTCATTGGATGAACATTTAGGTCATTTTCGTCCTCCCTAGGCTTATTCTTGTCCAATTAGGGTTTCTAACCAATCTTGTGCATCCAATAGGTGTGTTTGTTTCATTGGATGAACATTTAGGTCATTTTCGTCCTTCCTTGGCTTATTCTTGTC